>VZQC01002875.1:3514129-3590502 GCA_009823505.1 Rhizomys pruinosus
AACAAAAAAAAAAAAAAAAAAAAAAAAAAAAAAAAAAAAAAAAAAAAAAAAAAAAAAAAAAAAAAAAAGAAAAGGCAAGGCAAAAAGAAAAGCTGGTGAGGGAGTGGAGAAAGAATTCTCATACACTAAAGGAAGTGTGAACAAGTACAACGATCAGGCAAACAGAGTGGAGATCCTACGTCAGCTGACTCTGCTCTGGGTACATGTGCAGAAGTGAAACCATCACACGGAGGGATATCTGCAGGTCTGTGTTTACCGCGGTGTCATTGGTAATAGCTAACATATGGAATCAATCTAGTTGCCAATTAACAGATGAATGGATAAATAAAATGGGCTATATGGCTGGGGAGGTGGCTCGGTCAGTAAAGTGCCTGCTGTGGCAGCATGAGGACTGGAGTTTGAATCCCCGGCACTCAGTGAAAACGGGTGTGATGTGCATATCTGTAACCCTTGCACTGGGAGTAGAGGGAGATTAGGAGAGCTGACTGGCCAGCTAGTCTAGCCAACTGGTGAGCTTCAGGTTCAATGAGAAACCTATCTCAAAAAAAAAAAAAAGTTTTCTTTAAGGCTGTGATGCTGTGTAGGTTAACCAGGGGCTAGATCCAAGTTGGAAGGCATTTGAGGACACAAATTAGAATTGGTAGGCCTTAAAAAAAAACAATAGAGGGGGCTGAAGAGATGGCCTAGCGAGTTAAGAGCACTGACTGCTCTTGCAGAGGACCTGGGTTCGATCCCCAGCACCCACATGGCGGCTGAGAACCGTCTGAAACTCCAATTCCAGGACTCCAGTTCCAGGGGAATCCGACGCCCTCTTCTGACCTCCGCGGCATTGCACGACACGGGTGCACAGACCTACATGCAGACAGTACATTCATACACATACAGAAATAAATTTAAAAAACAAACAAACTCAGTTACAAAAAAAACAATAGAGAACATGAAATGAAGTTGGGGGGAGGAGAGTCGGGGGATGTGGGTACGGGAGAGGGCATAAATCTGATAAAAATAAATTGTATGAAACTCTCAAAAAGTCAATAAAAATATTTAAAACATTAGATGGAAAGCCAGGTGTGGTGGCACAAGCCTTTAACCTCAGCACTTGGGTGGTAGAGGCAGGTGGATCTCTGCAAGTTCAAGTCCTGCCTGATCTACATAGCAAGTTCTAGGCCAGCCAAGGCTATATATGGATACCCCCTGTCTCAAGATAATAAAAATAATAATGAGGAGCACAATAGAAGACACCCAATAGCAGTCTCTGACCACATGTGCACACAAACATACACATATACTAAATATACACAAAAGATACTAAATAAATAATAAATTCAGATCACCATGCAAAGATCAAATGTGGAATTATTAATTTAGAAAAAGGTGATCTTTATATAGTCAAACATACATAATAACATATTAATTAACCATACTGAATGGAACTATCATTTTCAGAAAAATGTTCAAAGTGGAAGGCATATGTTATGTTGCAAATTTGACCTGAATGCTGAATAGTGGTTGCTACAAGTTAAGAGAGGATAAATGGTAGAGATATTATATCCATGTATTGAAATATCACACTGAACCCCATTAATATGTACAATCAGTGTATGTTAATAAAATTTTTAAATGAAAATTTAATAAAAGTCATACCACCAAGCTTTAAATAAGGCTGCATGTGATCTGATAATTTAATATTTCAAAGGTTTGAAATGCCCTAAACCACTTCTTTATGATTGGCTCCTGTGCTCATTTTTGAAGCAATCACTGAGTTTGGCAGCACTCTGGTACACAATCCAACAGATTCTGCTCTCAGGACATCGTTCAACATCTCCGAAGCTAGCAGAGTGCCTAGAGCACAGAAGGCATTCTGAAATGTCTGCTGATTAAATAAGTGAAGGTTTTAGCTCACTGAATCCTTCCCTGAGATTTTACAACATACTACCTGTGCACTACTTGGAAGAAAAACCACATGGGTCATAGAAGAATTTTCATGCTTCATGGGTTTAGTGTTATACACTCTACGTAGATTGCGAGCAATTGTAATTCTCCCATAGCGTCTTCCAAACAGAATACTTGAATATAAGCTATTATTATTACTTCTTTATGTTTTCTTCTTCTTTCTCAATTGACTAACACACATCACAATGTATGTTAGAATACTTTTTCAATAAAGTCTCATTCTTGATGTTAGCTTAAAAAGATGTTACAGTTTTCCTTTTCTTTAAACAATAACAAAAACAAAATTTACAGTAGATTAAACTCAATTGCAGATTCTTCTAGTCCATTTGTAACAGTTTGATTATGAAAAGATTACTTGTAGCTAAGCTGTATAACAGTCCTTTCCCAGTGAGGACATAGAAGAAAAGAAAAAGAAAATGGGAATCCCACTGAAGGAATCTAAAACCAATATAGCAGATTTTACTAACCGGAAAACCACTGACCAAATGATGCTTACCTTTGCACCCCTCGCAGGTCAGCGCATTGTAATGGTACCCGGAAGCTCTGTCTCCACAAACAACACACAGCTCATCCCCTTTAATTCTTCCCGTTGATGACGTGCCCATGCGGGGCTTCTTTGTCACAGGTATCGCTGCTACCTCAGTCTCTTCCTGGTAAACAGTCTCAGCTGGCATTCGTCTAAGTTCATAGATTCCAGGAGAGTACCACTCTTCAGGTTGCTGAGGGTAGAAACCCAGGTTGGAATAGTAGGACGATGGCGAGGAGATCTGAGGTTGAACTTGAGGAAACTGGACATTGCTGTACTGTGAATAGGGTTCCACATCCAGATTCTGCCCCAGAGGGCCTGCCGCGTGTTCTGTGAGCACACCTGAACAGAAGTGTCAGCAAAACTAAAATCAGTGTCATCATTCTAGATATTAGAGAGGCAGTTAGCTTAATAACCCATTAGCTGTCAGATCTAAAATTTAAATAGAAGTATTTTACATAAGCTATGAATATATACAAATCAAAATATATAAAGTACATTTAACCACATGAAATTAGCTTTAAATATACATGTATATGTATGTATAGTATACATTTGCATATGATATATATATATATAATGTTTAAATGACAAATTGTAGCCTCAGATAAAAATGTGCAACACAGACTGTGCAAGGTGATCTTTAATTCCAGCACTTGGGAGGCAAGAACAAGTAGATCTCTGTAAGATCGTGGCCAGCCTGGTCTACATAGTGAGTTCCAGGCCAGTTGGGGGCTACAAGGAGACCTTGACTCAAAGAAAAAGTGTAACACTGAGAATAGACCAATGACATATAACATATCGCTAATTAGTAATGAGCTCTTGAAAACTATTAAGAGAATATTTGACAACTACAGAATAAAGGATAAAGGACATAAACAGTTTTCAGAAATTGTCTCATAAACCCATGAAAATGTTTCCCTTTCCCAAAACATTCAAATTGATTCACTGTTAGGAAAACAGAGGGCAGTTTGTCAATATCTTCAGCATTTAAAACTCTAATATCCACCATCAGTTTTCTAGTGCTAGAAATAATTTTAGATACATGTTTAAATCTAAATGAAAGATATTTTTTGTATCACCTTTTAGGAACCAGAAATTGAAAACAATTTAAACACTTGTCAATGGAATCTGGTTGAAAAAATGCTATATTCATACACAAATATTATGCAGATTACAGCAATGACTTGTATCTCCATAATTATGGTAATGATATGGAGAGAGTTCTACAACATGTAGCTATTTGCAAAGGGGAAACAGTGTGTATATTCATGAAATATTTACTGTATATTCATGGAATATTCATGTATATTCAGTATGAAAACTATTTCGTGTGTGTGTGTGTGTGTGTGTGTGTGTGTGCTGGCAAGGCAATTTGCTTTATGATATATAATAAACTGAATGGTAGTGAGTGTAGGAGGTGATATTACATTATTTCCTCAGGCAGAAGACTGCATAATCTTTTCACTGTTTGAGATTTTTGTCATGTGCTTGTAATTTTTCTTTTCCTTTTTCTCCCTATGTGTTTGTAATTTTAATTATAAAATGAAAGGGAGTTTTAAAAGAGAATGCACTATCTCTCTGGATTCAAATCCACATTTTGTTACTTAATCTCTATATCAAGGTGGCAATTTCTTAACAGCTTTAGGTCATAGTTTTCCCTTCATAAAACAGGGAATAATAATGCCTGCCCATAACAATTGGGTTGATGTAAAGATTACACAAGAGAATGCAAGCTGAACAGTGTGCTAAATACGGCACAGAAGTGCTCAAAAACTTAAAGCTGGCTTTAGAATTGGAATAATAATTATCTATACTATCATTACTATTAGATAAGCTGCTTACACATAGCACCTGTAGAGGATGGATAGATGCTCAGCTGTTAAAAGATCTGGGTTCAGTTCCCAGTACCTGTATCTGGTGGTGCTTGTAACACTATCTCCTAAGGATATAGCACCCTCTTCTGTGTGGATACCTGCATATGTGTGGTCCCATAAATTCACACAAGCACATACATATACACATAAAAATAAATAATGAAATCTCTAAAAATTTATTTTATTTTTTTTGAGATAGGGTCTCCCCGTAGCTCCAGCTGGCCTGGAACTCACTATGTAGACCAGGCTGGCCTTGAACTCACAGAGATCTGCCTACCTCTGCTTCCCAAGTGCTGGGATTAAAGGGGTGTGCCACCACACCCAGCTAAAAAAATTTTAGGTAATAAAAGCCATTAGTTTATGAAAATTTTAAAAGTGTTTGAATTATGCAAAATGCTAAAATAATAGTCACAAGTAGGAGATAAGATCGTGTATAAATGCATGTGAATCTTTAAAGCACTGTGACGTAAACTTGGACCACAATTCTAGGTCCATATGTTATGACTGTGGGACTCTTGAGCAAATTACTTAAGTTGCTGGCAGTGTTCACACCACTGGGTTCAGATGGAAATAGCTATATGAAGGGTCATGCTGGTGACAGAGTAGGACCACACCAACTCACAGTTCTTGATCCAAAACACTTAGGGGCAGATGTATCTTGGAATTTGATTTTTCTTTATTTTAGGGGTGGAGGGAGATGGCTCAGGGGGTAACATATTTATTGTACAAGCATAAGGACCTTATTTCACATCTCCAGCACCCACATTAAAAATCCAGGCTGCACCGATTTTGGTACCCCTCAAAGACATGAGACACAGTTTTTTAACTCTGCAATATGGACTGAAGACTTATGTCTCTCCAAGAATCCTCCAAACCTTCAGTGCCAGATGGGGACTACTGAGATACCCAGTTTGTGGACTAAACAGCTAAGGGGATGTCAGCCTCATCAGAATATAGACTGCCATTGTTGGACTACCTGGGCTGTATTATCATGGAGGCCAGTACAGGGGGATCAAGACAGGACATGTTTACTGGACTTCATTTGGGGGACCATGGGAGGGAAAGACCCCAATGTGGAGCAAAAGTGCAGGATTGATGGTTGTTTGGGATTGCCAAGGAGGAGCCTTCGAGCACTTCCTTAAGGAAAACATGAAATCTTTTAGGAAAAAAAAATCCTACAATTCAAGTGATATGTGTATGTATGTATGTATGTATATATATTTATGTATATACAACTATGTATATATGTATATATACTGTAGCAATATAAGTTGGAGAGAACAATAACAAAAGAACTGAAAAAAAACTCTGGAAAGACTCAGAAAAAGATGCAGGACATGTATGGCAGAGTGCAGGGACTCGGGTAGGGTGGGGGGCATGTAAAGGGAAGTGACTCTAGATTCGATTGAGAATTGATGTATGACTTATGGAAAAAGTTTAATAACAATAAAAAAGCCAGGCTGCATGGTAAGTATCTGTAACCTGAACACTGGGGAAATGGAGACAAGAGGATCCCTGGGGGCTCACAGACCAGCCAGGCTACCTGAAACAGCAAGCCCTCAGACCAGTGAGAGAACCTGTCTCAAAATAAAAAACAAAAGATGGAGAGAGATTGAGGAAGATAGCCAACATCAAGCCCTGTCCTCTACTTGCACATGCCCAACACACACAACAAACAAAATTTAAAACCTCTAGTTTGTTCTTAACCTCTAAAACTGCAAAGAAAAATTTAATTCCAGAGTAGAATGCAATGATATTTACAACACTGTATAGAACTCAAGATCAAACACAGCATTTTCTACAGTGAAATGCTATGAATATTTACACAAAGTAGGATGAATAGTGATCACAGTTTCACGTCCATTCAGTCCAGATTTAGCCACTCAGGAAATTCTCACTGAACTTAAAAAAAAAAAATCAATAGGTTCAAGCAGTTTGGGAATCTAGAATTGCTCTTAGGGATTCTGGACCTGTGTACTACACATGTGGAATGCCTCTCATCAGACTCAAAAGATGGTTGATATTACTACTACTACTACTAGGGCAGATATTTTTGTGGATTCTTTCCTAATACCAGCCATGTTGTCATTATTCCTCACAACAATCCAGTGAAGTAGGTAATACTATTATCTCCCACTTACAAAGGCATATTCAGGAGTATCCTTCAAATGTCAGAACCAAATACAGTGATAATTATACCACTGGATAGAACTCCTTTGGAAGGGCTGGAGAAATGACTCAGTGGTTAAGAGTACTGGCTGCTCTTACAGAGGACACAGGTTTGGTTCCCAGCACCCACATGGAGGCTAACAACTGTCTGTAACTCCATTTCCAGGAGATCCGATGCCCTTTCTGACCTCTACAAGCATTGCACAACACAGGTGTGCCTACATGCATGCAGGCAATAGACTTATACATGTAAAAATAATAAATAAAAAATATTTTTAAAAAAGAACTCCTTTGTCAAAGTTACCCCTTGCTCCTACCTACCTAAATAGTTGAGATTTGACCGTTGGAGTCTGACTTCAAATCCATGTGTGGAATCATTATTCTCTGGAATACAGATTCTCTGAATTACGGATATGAGAAGCTTCCAAAGCATGGCAGGCAATGGCTTTCTCATCCTCTGCTCTCTGTGCCTGAGCTTGCAACTCCTGCTTGCACATAACCCTGCAAATGGGCCTGCCAGGCTCTGCATGCATGATCCTTTCTTCTCCAGCCATTTTCCAGATTCTAACCTCTCTGTCTCTTTAATAACTTGCTTCTTCCATTGTCAGAGCTTTTCCTACCTGCTGCTTTGTGAGCCTAGACCCTTCTTTGGCCAGCATACCTATTCCCTTCCAGACCTCACCTCACTCATCTTCACTTAGCTACATATTTCCCCATAATGACTATTTCTCTTGGCTCTAGATCTTGAGAATCATGTTTCTGAATTTAGTTATATGGCATCTCAAACCCATTATTTACTACCTCGCCCAGGCCTCCCTTTGCTAATCTATAAAGAAAGGAGCTTACGCTAGATGGTCTTCTAATTCTTCCTTATGTGTAACATCTCTATAAGCATATGTCCTAATCATGAGCATTAGAATTTGAAGCTTTTCTACACTGGCAAAGTGGGGCATCCACATATTAAACACTGAAGAGACTACATTCTGTTGACCCAGGAAATGACTTACAGCCCACAATATGCAGTATCTGTGCAAAAATCAGTTTCCTCCCCTTCATGCCCAACTTGTCTATATCACTTAGAAAAAAAATCAGTGTATCTGACAGACAAAAGATTTTAGTGAAGCTGCTTTGTCTTATGACTAAAAAATAGAAGACTAAAGATGTGAAATTTTTAAAGAAAAGATAAAGTGTAAGAAAGTCCTGATCCATCTCATAACAAAATATGACTAAAATTTCAGACGTAAATAAAATGTAAAAGAACTAAAAATGTAATGTCACCCTTCCCTAGATATTACCCTGTAAGATATCCCCCCCATTCTCCTTCCACTCAGAGCCCAGTTTCTCTCTACCATAGCTTACAACTTGGCCAAGATCGAATAACCAATTAACAACAGAATCTAGATTCCATAGAATCAAAGAAAATGATTACTTTTTCTCTTTACATGACAACTCAGTCTTTGAGCATTATTTCAGCAATCAAATATTTCCATCATCAAGAAACGACAAATTCCAACTCAGGTGGGATAATGACATCAACATTATACTAATCCCTAGAACCATCTAAATTAACATGCAAAGCAGATTGGTAGATAGTTCAGTCAGTAAAATGCCTGCCAAAATGAATGAGGACCTATATTTGACCCTCAGAACCCCCAGAACAAAGGTCCTGTGGACATGCTTGTAATCCCAGCATTGAGGAGGCAGGGACAGGATGATCTGGGACCCACTCACCTGTGCCCATAGATGCATGTGCAACCACACAGGCACAAACACAAATATAAAACTTTTCCAAGATTATGGAGACTATGTGAACACAATAAAACATGGCAAAATATGAGAACAATACACAATAATATTAATAAATGCTTTTATTCTCAAAGAAGATCTATTTCTAGTATTTCCTATGTGTTCACTGAATATCCACAAAGTTCAGAAACATACAGAAAGCATACAGAGAACATAAATATACAGAAAGCATAAAACCAAAGAATCAGTGCAGCCAACATTCTAAGTGCTCGAAGAACAATTTCTGTGTAATTGATTCAAATACTACCTACACTTCTTCCAGTCTAATTTCTCTATAAAATTGGACCATTAACCCCCAACTTTGTTCTCTCATAAGGTATTTTGAGCATATAGTACAGTTGTTGAGAAAATGTTTGATCCAGACTTTTACACACACAGTCTGTTCTAATGACATAAACATTAGGACTTTTTTTTTTTTTCATTATGTGTCCTGGACACTTGAAATTTTGCACACATTGAAACTCTGGGCATAACTACAAACTAAAGCCGGCCTTTCTCTTATTTCTGTGCTGAGTGAAAGGGGATGTCAAGATCCTGGACAAAAGCAAGTAAACAAGTAAGTAAACATAGATTTATATGATAGAAAGGGCAGGGGGTATTGAAATGGACCAACTTTGATTGAGAGTACTCCTGTAGGCAGGAAACTCTCCACAAGAGTGTAGGGTAGAGTTCTTAAACAGGAACAACATGTATAAACTCTAAGGGAATCTGAGGACTCCTGGAAAGCCAACATCTAGATAAAGGATCCCTAACTCTCTATAGCTTTTCATCCAAAGGAACTTTGTGAGGTGAAAGAAGAATTCCACACCGACCAATACAGTAGCCACTAATCATATGGGGATATTGAACAGTGAAGACGTAGTTAGTGATACTAAGGAACAGAGTTTTAAATTTCACATAAAATTAAATAGCCACATGTGGCCAATGCCTGTCATCAATAGTGCAGCTCTAGGGAGTTTGTGACCAGAACCAAGCATCTCGTGGACTCAAGCATCTCTTGAAATGTCCTGCAAATGTGGGTCACCAGTCTTCCTGTGTAGGGAGGTCTTGGAGAGCCACTAATGGGACTTCAGCCAGTGTCCAGTCTATAAAGAGGAAAGTGTGCTCATGCTTCAAAAAGGGAAGCCTGCTCCAGCAAGACCGGACTTTGTCCTCGAGTGGGTGGAACTGGTAAATGAAAAACTGAAAGGAACCAGGGGCTCCCAACCCCCCCCCAAACCCCAAGTGACCCCTGAGGACCAGATCCTCAGCTGACCTTAAGAAAACAAAAACCTTGGTTAATCTGGGCTAACTGTGTGGCCTTAAGCATCCAAAAGGAAAGTAAAACCAGAAATAAATAATCAGTAAAGCCTGAGAAATTGTACTTCAGATATAAAACTCAAGATCTTAGTAAAAAGACAAAAAGGAAAAGAAGAGAGAACACTGTTGTTTGGCCTGTCTTCAATTCATACTGGCAAGTGCATCTACTCTGTGGCGGCCACTGCTTTTCCTATTCTTCAAAGACATGAGACACAGCTTTTAAACTCTCCAATGTGGACTGAAGACTCATGTCTCTCCAGGAGTCTTCCAAGCCTTCAGTGCCAGATGCGGACTGCAGAGATGTCCAGCTTGTGGACTGAGTGGCTACTGGGATTTCAGCCTCATCAGAGTGTAGACTGCCATTGTTGGACTGCCCAGGCTGTATCATGGTGGCCAATACAAGAAGATCAAGGCAGGACATGTGCTTACTGGACCTCATTTGGGTGACCATGGGAGGGAATGACCCCAGTGTGGAGCCCAAGGGCAGGACTGATGGTTGTTTGTGCTTGCGAAGGAGGAGCCTTCAAACACTTCCTTAAGGAAAACATGACATCTTTTAGCAAAAAAAAAAGAAAGAAAAGAAAAGAAAATCCTCCAATTCAAGTGATATGTGTATGTGTGCATGTATGTATATATTTATGTATGTATATAATTATATATATATATTGAAAAAAATACAAGCTGGGGAGAACAACAACAACAAAAGAACTGGAAAACAAAACTCTGGAAGGACTCGGAAAGAGATGCAGGACATTTGTGGCAGAGTGCAGGAACTTGGGTGGGGTGGGAGGCATGGAACGGGAAGTGGCTCTAGATTCAATTGAGAAGTGATATATGATGTATGGAAAAAGTTTAATAACAATAAAAAACCAGCACAGTTCTTTTGCCTGTCTTACTGGCAAATGTAGCTACCCTGTGGCTACCACTGATTTTGCCATCCTTCAAAGACATGAGACACAGCTTTTCAACCTTCCAATATGGACTGAAGACTCATGTCTCTCCAAGAATCCTCCAAACCTTCAGTGTCAGATGGAGACTGCTGAGACAGCCAACTTGTGGACTGAGCTACTACTGGGGTTTCAGCCTCTTCAGAGTATAGACTGTCATTGTTGGACTACCCAGGCCGAATCACGGAGACCAGTACAGGAAGATCAAGACAGGATGCGGTGCTTACTGGACCTCATTTGGTGACCATGGGAAGGGACATCCCCAGTGTGGAACACAAGGGCAGAACTGATGGTGGTTTGGGCTTGCCAAGGAGGAGACTTCAAACATGACATCTTTCAGCCTAATAAAGAAAAAAATATAAGCTGAAGATGCTAAAATCTATGATATATGTGGCAGGCATATGTGCATATTTTGGAGTGATGTATATTGGAAGGAATAACAACAACAACAACAACCACCAACAGAAAAACTGCATCAAAGAACTGACTGAAACGGTGAACTTCTGCTCGAAACAGTAAAACTTCTGCATCAAGAATTTTGAGAGAGACTGAGAAAAAGATGAAAAACATGTTTGGCAGAATGTGTGAGCTCTGATGGGGTTGTGGGGTGCCGGGAGGAAGGCGTGGACCTAGATTTGATTTGAAATTTTGAATGAAATGCACAAAGCTTCAATAAAAATTGGCTTTGAAAAAAAAAAAAAGAATCAGGCAGGTCCCCATATTAATGATGACACTCTCCCACAATCTCAGTTTCTGATGCTCCTGAGACATGGTCCTGTTCTTTTCTTTATTATTATTTTTTAATCTCTGACACAGTGCTAAGCACAGCAAATGTTCAATGAATGTTTGCTGGATTGGAGTGTAAAACTGCCTTTGTACTCTCCTTTATTTCCTAAGCCAGGGCTTTTTGGCTAAATGATACGGCTCCGTTCGTGAAGTTGTTGCCGTTCCTGGCACCAGGCCTTGGTGATGCTGGTGCTTCTCCCTGCCTTGTCAGCTGATGACCTCCTCTGTGAGGCTTGCCCCAGTTCCCCCAGGAACAATGAATCTCTCCTACCCTCTGTACACACTTGAAATACAGTGCTTATCAGAAGCGTGTATAACCATCCGCGTTTGTTCACAGCCTTCTCTTTGAGCTAAATTTGAGGTGGTAAAATGAGCAACTAGTTAGACGTGCACTAATGAGCAGATAGACCCGGACTCAGTTCACCTGTAACTTGCTAACTGCATGAACTTGAGGAAGACATTGAGCTCCTTTTAGCATCTTATAAAGCTGGAGTAATATATTGCTAGATCAGAGACTATAATAAGAATGCACTAGACAAAGAATGTAAGCTGCATTCTCCACACAGTGCAAGAATTTGATACAATTTGTTTCTTTGTTATTATGGCTCATCTGCGAACTTTTTGAGGGAAATAGATTATATTCCCTTTTGTATTATTTCTGGCACCAACACAATACCTGGCACATAGTAAATCTTTGATAAATATGTACTAAACTTAAGGAGGTGAAAAGTTTGCTTTCCCAGCCTTACTAGTAATTTCCATTTCTAAATATAGTGTCACTTTGAAACACGATACCTAAGTGAAATGGTATGCTGCCAAGTCTAGAATAAAAAATATGTTCACTGCAGGGCCTGGTGGTGCACTCCTTTAATCCCAGCACTCAGGAGGCAGAGGCAGGTGGATCACTCTGAGTTCAAGGGCAGCCTGGTCTACGCAGTCAGTTTCAGGACAGTTGAAGCTACAGGGAGATCCTGTCTCAAAAATACCAAAAAAAGTTCATAATTATAATTATTGAGAAAATGATTAGAATGTCTTAATTTGGTAGAACTTTATATTTTTCAAAAATATTAAAATAATACTTATACTGTGCTATTTTTTTCACTAATAACTGTATTTTAATTCAGAGAAAATAAATTTCCTAGCTTTAAAGTCAAGTTTTCACTTATCTTATTTGCCATAGAATGTTGAACAAAATCTGCTATAAAACTTGTTCATTAAATCCATGTTACTTATTTTCTGTTTATTATTTTTCTTCCCACATACCATAGGCTGCAACACATTTCCTAGCAGGACCCCTGCACACACTTACACATATATAACTGAATCAAAATTCCATAAAATAAATAAATTTATCTGTAGTTCTTGGTGGGCACACTGATGTTTTGTTTATTCTATTCTAGTTTTAATCCTGGCCACAAGCCACTGAACAAGTTTTAGAATCCAGTGACAACTGAGACTCACCATTTAAGAAAAAGCATTAAATAACACAACTAAGCCTTCTACAAGTGCCTACTGATGTTAATATTAACATTTGATAGACCTGAAAGGGTGGTGCTAATTTGACCTCCTACCCCTGTGAAGACTCTTAGGGAAGATACAGCTAGATTTCAATTCAGTACCTTCAATACAGTACTTGCTTAAAACTGTATCTCAACTCCCCATCCCCATGTTCTGGGATTTGCTGAGCTACCTCCGACAGAGACCTATGGCTGTAATATCATACAAAAGACACCCAGATTTCCTCAGCACGATTGGAGAATCTGAAGCAAGAACATTTGTGAACAAGGTCCTACCTTTAGCAGGCTTGATGCTCATCACATCTAGGATGAATCCCGATGGTGTGTTTCTATGGTGAGGACTAATTTGAATTGGATTTTCCAGTCCCTGAAACTGCATAACCATTCTCAGCTTATTCACAGCAACTGAAAATGGGACTAGGTGAGTGACAGGGGCCAGAGGTTGTATGGTTTACTGATTAACTTCATCTCAGAGCAGAATATTTGTAAATGTTTATGAGAAAATCCCTCAATGCCAAATTGCCTAGTAAGCTGGAAACCAGTGTCTTAGAAAAATATTTTCGGGGAGCCTTTCCCAGCCTAAGAACTTTTAGAGGGCAAATTTCTGTTCACTGCCTCTGGTACTGGTTGGAAGACATACTCCATAGTCTAAATCTTTGTATTTGTTCCTGGTATGAGTATGTAACATCAGAAGAATAAAGAATAATACTTAACACATTGAGGCCTGGAAACTTAATGACCTAGCCAAATGGATTTGTATCTAGTAATGTATGTAGAATTATGTCCTGCCTACCCTCCAGTTCATCTAGAATCTTCCACTGTGACCTAATTTAAAGACAATGTCCATATGGTTTACCTTTGTGGAGAGAGCTAATCAAAATGAGGTTTAATCCAATATGACTCATACTCTTATAAAATCTGAGAAACTGGGCCACAGAACACGTGTGGAGAGAAGATGAAGTAGAGAGAAGGCGGCCCTTGTCCAGCCAAGCTGAAAGGTCTGGAACAGACTATTCCCTGACAGCCTCAGGATGAACCAACACTGCTGATGACGCCCCTGATTTTAGACCTCTGCACTCTGGAACTATAAGCATATATATTTTGTTGTTTAAGCCACCCAATTTGTGGTATTTTGGCACTGAAGCACTAAAATACATACATACATACATACATACATACATACATACATACATACATACTGTTTTTCTTGGTATTTATGAGCTCTGTGGACCCTAAATACATTCCTGAACCATCTCCTACCTTGATTTCCTTATTCATAGAAATGGGGCTTTGAGCTGATCACAGTCCAAAATGACATCTCCAGAGAAAGTAGACTCTTTTGCTTCTCGCCCACTTGTGCCCCTTTTCTAAAGCCTAGGGAACAATCTGTGGAAGAAGGGGTGTGGTAGAAGTAAGGGCTGCAATTGGGGTGAATTGTGAGACTACAGAAATATAGACTGGACACTTATTTGATCAACATGACTATACATACAAGCCTCTCCAGCTGGATGGTGGGAGCCTTGGGCTGTGTGGGTTTGGGCATAGCTGCTTGCAAATTGGTTTTACATGAAGGATGCTTGTATTCATTTCTTATTACCTATTGTTTAAAAAAATCAAATAAATAAAAAAATAAAAAAGAAATGGGGCTGATAACTAAACAATTGCACATAGTTATATGTGGATTAAATAGAATACCATTAAAATAACATTGTAATTATCTTTTCATTGCATTCATGTTATAGTTATTCTGTTTGGGACTTGTACTTTGGCTTGCTTTTTGAATAAAAATAACTCCTTTTTTTCTTTCTTTCTTTCATTTTTTTTTGGTCTTCTCAAGACAGGGTCTCCCTGTAGCCCCAGCTGTTCTGGAACTCACTCTGTAGACCAGGCTGGCCTTGAACTCCTCTGCCTTTGCCTCCTGAGTGCTAGGATTAAAGGTGTGTACCACCACGCCCGGCTTTCTTTCTTTCTTATTTTTTTAGGGGAGGTCTTTTTGAGACATGGTTTCCCTCCAGCCTCACTTGGCCTGGAACTAGCTATGTAGATCAGGCTGACTTCTATCTCACAGAGATCTGCCTGCCTCTGACTCCCAAATGCTGGGAATAAAGATACGTGCCACCATTCTCAACGAGAAGCAACTGCTTTTTTATCTGGTAGCATAATTTCTGAATATCAAGCTTAAGGCTTGGCTAGTTTCTTGGAGAGAAAAGTTCAGAAGGAAATTCAGTAGGCTCAGAGCTGAGTCCAGGCATAATGTAGCCAGACATATTATGTAACCTTAGGTAAGTCTCTTAGCTCCTGTGGGGCCCCATTTGTCTACATTAACAGATGCCAAAACACAGATAATAGTTCCTGCCCTATGTTCTTCATAGGCCTATGTGATGATAAAATGAGATAATCAACATGAAAGCAAATTTCAGAGGCAAAGGTGATACATACACATACTAATTGCTAAGACTTCCATGGAATTATCTCACGGGATCCTCACTTCTACCCTATCTCAAACACATTATCTATGAATCCCACTATCTTCAAGCCTATCTTACAGAAGACGAAAAGCAATTCAGTGGCATTAAGCACTTCGTGTATAGTTTGTAGGAAATGAAGCTGAGACTTTAACAAGTGACTCCACCCTGCATGTCACCCATGTTCAGCTGACCTGGCTGCAGTCCTCAACAATATTAGGAATCTGAGAAGTCTACAGATGGCAGAAAATAAAATAGAACACAAGTGTAAAACTATCATGGGAAGCTGTGAATCTCCCTAATTGGGCTCAAAGATTCTTGGGTTGGAGGCCTGTGAGCTCATCGCCACCTGCTGTGAGGACCTAGCTTCTGCTTTTAACCCACAGTAAAACTCTGTGGGGACTCAACCTGTTGGAGAATGCCTTGGTGTCCACAGTGGGTCACTGTGCTGAGAGAGACCTGGAACAGCCAAAGTATAACCTCCAAGCAAGGGCTATGATGAGGAAACTCATGATGAAGAAAAATCAAGTGTTTCCATCTGCTAAGAAAAAGAGAAATTCCTACTTGACATTCCTAAGCAGTGTGTAAGAGAAACAGAAATTAAGCACCTGGGTGTATTCTGACCCAAACACCAGGTACAAAGGAAAGCGACTGGGCCCTTACTTTGACATACCTCTTTGTAAAAGTTACAGATCACTGGTCCTCTAATGAGACATGATTTCTTGGGCATCCAGCTCAGAGTTGTTATGTAAGGTAAATGGGGATTTTTCTTTTGCCAATATGGTTATTGGGGTGTGGGGGTTGGTAGGGTGAGGGTCTAAATAGGGAGATGGGGGAGGTCTACATATAATCAAAATTCATCATATGAAATTCTTGAATAAATAAAACTTCTCGTAAACTTACAAAATAAGATGAATGTACTTAGTATAGTGTATGGCACACGGAAAACACCAAGGAGCTGGTTCTTATCACTGCACTCTTATGTTTGCAATCTAATTATATAGTCAATACTTCTCAGCTGGGCACCCTAAGAATATACAAGTTGAGAGCAAAACCCTCAAATGTAGCAGACTCACTCACCAGCTGGCCACATTGTCTATAACCCTTCATCTTATGATATGCCTTTACCAAACTAGGCACACCCTGGCTAAAAGATGCAGTCATCAATTGTGTAATTAGGAATGGCATGTTCAATATGTCCTTCTCTCATTTCTTCACTCCATAAAGAAGAGACTAGATATGAGATTCCCTGAGATAGCAAAAACTGAAGCCATAGAGCATTAACAAGAACTTGAGAGAAGGCTCAGGGCTGTGGAAGGGATGTGAAGGGGAGCGATAGCAGGACTGGGGCTATGGAGCGTGGCAGAGAACTTGCCTAATATGTGTAAGGCCCTGGGTGAGATTTGTAGCATGGAAAAAGAGAAGAGGGAGAAGGATAAGAAGAAGGAGAGGAAGGGAGAGGCGAGGGGAACAGGGAAGGAGAGAGAAGAAAATACCCAATTGTGCAAAAAGAAAGCTGTATTTGTGCAAAAAGAAAGCTGTATTTGGTCTGAGCCAGTGGCAGGTTTCCATCTTCTGGACGCTTTTAGCTTTACTTTGCCCAACAAGTCAGAGCTATACATTCACTTGAGTTGAACTCAGTGAGATGGAAAAAGAATAGAAATCAAATGTCAGAAATACTTGATCAGACCTCGTGTCAAGACCTTTAATTACATTTTGAGACATCTGGATGATTCTGAAACATCTGGAAGATTCTTTTAATTGAAGCACACTACTTTGGCAAGAACCAGATTCCAAAGTGAGTAACTTCTAATTAAAAATCAAGCAAGCCCAGGGAAAATGTACCTGAATAGTTGAGTGGTTGCATAAAGCAAGGAGAAACAAAGCCAATGGAATGTTTAAGCAGGGGTATGTGAGGGGCCTGCCTGGATCACTTGCTGGGCTTCAGTAGGAATGGGGATATGGAAAAACTATTAGATACAACAACAAAAGTAACATAAAATATGGATTTCAAAGCTGTTTTTTACCATACTGATCCTGCAGATTCTTATTGAGCCCTTGAAAATTCTTGCACTCAACAATGCTGAGATAAATAGCACTCCCTTCTTTGAATAAGTGGTGTTTAGCATTTCAATAATTTAAAGTGGACCAAATACCTGTCAAACTGCAGGTTAATCATACTGTTTCTGATGCCTAGCAGTTTACCAAGCACTGCCACACATAGCCCCTTCCTCCCTTCCAGTCAGCAGCTACTACTTTACGCAGGAGACAGTTGAAGTTCAGAGTGTGTCACCTGCCTAGGAGATTTAGTTCTCTGAAGCGTATTTCTTTTTCTCCACCACATTTAGTGAATTCCCTATTATCATGAAGCTCGGTGGTTTGAGGCACACTGTCCTGTGAATCTGGGGCTTGGGAAAATCCGATTCCTCTTGCTCTTGCTTATTCAATGCTGTTATTGTAGTGCTCTGACCTATTTACTTTATCTTTTACATTCTATGGAGGGGTTTGTTTTGCTTTTAAAACTTACAAAAACAAAACACAGATTTCAATTAATGTACTACCTCCTATTCTGTTTGCTGTGCTGAGCCACAGGAAGCCGTGGACTTTGCCATTACTGCTTTTTATTATGTCCTAATTACATAAAACCTTGCCTTCTTTCATCAGAGATGCCTCGTTTAAAGCCACTAAATCAACCTTTGACCAAGTTTCCTGGCTTGAGGGCTCTCCCAAGGAAAAGGAGACTTATCTCCATGAGGTCAGCTTATCTTTCCATCCTGCATGGGGATCTCTTTACAGATGGACTAGGTTTCCTTATAGACTTTCCAGGGCATCAGACTAAGTTAAAAGACCTCAGGGAGGCAACTCCAGCCCTTCTGTAAGTACATTTTCTCCAAGTCTTTTCCTTCTTCTGGTGATGGAAACCCAGGTGATTCACAACCCTCTGGCCCACCTCTACTTTGAGCTGTGTCTTTCAACACCACAGGGGATAATTTGGCTTGAGTAACAACAAACAGTCCAGAAGGGTAAGAGTCGGTGTTCCATGTGATGCTAGTTATTAAATATGCCAATCCCCAATCCCTCAGCTGGAAATTTCCCAATGGCTTCAGCTCAGTTGGTTCACAGCAACCTCATCTCACAACCTTACTTCGATCTCTTCACCCCACTCCCTCCCTTCTCCCTCCCATCACCTCTCACATAAAGTGCCTACATATAACGTATTCCTTCTTTCAGACTCTACTTTTTGAAATGTCTGTGCAGTATAGATACTTCTACATCTTAAGCAGAGTCTTTGGAGAGTGGACGGTCTCTAGCAATCTCTGGAAGAAACTGGAAGTTACCATTGCCAAGCTCATAGTGTCTCCAAGGCCCATCAATGTGCACTCATTGGTTTTTATCTTGAGTACAGGTCACCTTCCCAAAGTCTTAAAGCTGCAATTTCACTATGCCTTATCCTGCATTGAGAGGGACCATTTCCAAGCCCATCTCTAAAGAGCTTGTCAAGCCATATGACAAGTGAGTCCATCTAGTCACCACTTCTTGACAGGAACAAGAAAATTTTGTGAACTCAAAGGTTAAAACTATATGGATTCCTAGAGCTCCCACCCTAATAATCCCATTTTATCAGTTGAATGTGAGTGTTCTTCAATGTTTCCAAGTTGGTTAATGAAAAAACAGGGCCCACAGCCAATTTTCTAAGTTCCTACTCTTTAAACAAAAATGGGAAGGTAATACCTTTTCAAGTCCATTCCAGACTTTATTATTATTATTTTTTGGTCTTTTTGAGACAGGGTCTCCTTGTAGCCCCAGCTGTCCTGGAACTCACTTTGTAGACCAGGCTGGCCTTGAACTCACAAAGATCCGCCTGCCTCTGCCTCCCAAGTGCTAGGATTAATGGTGTGCGACACCACACCAGGCTTTTTTTGTTGTTGTTGTTGTTGTTAATTTTTATTTTATGTGTATGAGTGTACTGCCTGCGTATAAATGTACCCATGTTGTGCAACNCTTATCTATCTCCTCAAACCTAAACTCAGTATCATTTATCTGTGTGACTAGTTTTTTTTTGTTTGTTTGTTTGTTTTTTGTCTTTTCGAGACAGGGTCTCCCTGTAGACCCAGCTGTCCTGGAACTCACTTTGTAGACCAGGCTGGCCTTGAACTCACAAAGATCCGCCTGCCTCTGCCTCCCAAGTGCTAGGATTAAAGGCTTGCGCCACCACGCCCAGCCATTCCAGACTTTAAACCCTCACACTTGCCATTTTTTCCTTTTAGAATGCTCTTGACTTCTTGACTTCCCCTGTTAGGTCAATGGTCAATTCTTTCACAGACCATACCATTAGAGAAGCCCATTCTGTCACTATGACATCACCATACCTAATTTTCACAAAACTATGAGCTACCATGTTTGTGTTTATTTATGGATATGTCTAATGTAAGCCCATTCTCTACTAAGATCTTTACTGCTTTATTCCAATGTCCAGCTGGTTAGTGGTCAGTGAAGTGTAGAAGAACAGACCAAAAGCAAATGATCAGCTGGTCAGACATGAAGGCTCCTGTGCCCTCGGCCACATCTATAGGATAGAGAAAAGCACGCTGGAAGAAACAAGATGCCCCCAGGATACGTGCAAACTGGCATCTCATAAGTAGTGCTGCTTTTGCTGTCTCTCTGGGGCCTACTGATCAACATCTCCTTGTGCCCTTAAATCTCCTTCACCGTTCCATGCTATTATTTATTACTAGATTGTATTGATCCAATACATACAAGGGTTAATGAAACATAATAGCTGCCCTTAAATACTCATACTGTATAGAGGCAAATAGATAAAAGGTATGTAGTTCAAATTCTGATGCCCCTTTGGAAAATCAATTGCCATCACACAGAAAACAAATAATAGCTAGCGTGTAATAGTATATAACTATAGTTAGTATTTCCTAGGGATATCTAACACCCAATAAGAGATCATCCCTCAATAAATTGAACATAGTGATATTTCAAGTATTTTATTATCATAGTCTACCGTGGTATTAATACATTATTACATTATTAATAAATGGGAATTTGGAGCATTCTATCATCCCAGCTAGATTATGACAGAGAAAGGTCCTGTTTTCAAAGTAGCAAGGAAATTGCTCACCTCACCGAAAATATGGCCTCAATCAATGCTTTGCTAATGTTCTCCATTGAATTCTTTACAATAAGATATTTTTGATAAATGCATCAAGTGGGGTAATATATCACTTTATGGTATCATCTAGTTACAGATCTACTTAAAACCACGCAGTACAATTTGTTCTCAATGCAGTTTATATGACTAATCATGACCCTGCACCATATATCCACCAGCACTGGTGGAATGGTAGAAGGAAAGTCGACTGCAGAGCTGTGTGCTAGGTAATTTTAGCCTTTAATGGGTGCCATATTAAGCTATAAGCTCCATGATTTCATACTTTAGTACCTGCTATAATAATACTAGAGTCCCTGCTAAGCTAATTATCTAGTCACGTGGCCTTGGCATGTCACCAAGCTCTGGCGACTGACAGTTCCAATCTATAAAAAAAGGGGGGGTGGCCATTCAGTTCAATGGGTCCAAGGTCCAACTTGGCAGAAAAAACTTCTTTGTTTTTGTACTTTGTTAAGTACTTAGAACAAGAACACTTTTTGAACTCAACACTAAGGATTTCTTCTGATATAGTTTGTCTTAATTTATATTCAAATCAATTTGACAACTTACCAAATAAATTTTCAGAGAGAGAAAATTCATCCATGGCCTGTAAATGGGAGTGTTCGATGAGATTCATTTTGATCCCACTCAAACTTTTCAATTTGAAAATGTACTTCTGTGATGGTGGTCTTCAAATGAGAACCCTGAAAGAGAAGTACATGGTTACAGGATGGGGCTGGGAGTTGCTCAAGAGAACCATAGAGAGACCTCGAAGTTACACAAGTGCAAACAGCTCTGTAGATGCTTTCCTATAGTCCTTCTACATGAGTTTCCACCATAGTATGCTTACAGCTCACTCCAACGTAAACATCTTCAAGTTCTATGCTTTCAAAACAGATGTCTTCTAATTTATCTTAGAAAGCATCATGTGTTTTTCATTTAAATTTCTGCAGTTGGGAGATCTGGACAATATTTGATACCATTTTGGCTATGTCTTTATTTCTTTTATATATAGAGTGAAAATGGAAAAAACAGAGTCTTTAAATAAGGTGGAGTCATTTATGATTTGTTTTCTTAATGTTATCTGAAAGTTGAACAGGTCTAAGTAAACACACAATAGTAGTTTAAGGATACTTCCTACTGGATTTCCTTGGCCATTTATGCATTATGTCAACAGATCAGAATTCAGAAATCATTCCCTGGGGATGTACTTTATTTCCTCCTTTTAGGCAGATTTTCAGTGACTTCCATTTTATTTATTTATTTATTTATTTATTTATTTATTTATTATCTATTTACTTAGTGTATGAATGTACTGTCTGCATGTAGGTTTGTGCACCCATATCATGCATTGTGGCAGAGGTTAGAAAAGGGTGTCAGATTCCCCTGGAACTGGAGTTAAAGATGGTTCTCAGCCACCATGTGAGTGCTGGGGATTGAACCCCAGTCCTCTTCAAGAGCAGTCAGTGCTCTAACCACTAGGCCATCTCTCCAGCCACAGTGACTTCCTTTTTTTTTTTTTGGTCTTTTCGAGACAGGGTCTCCCTCTAGCCCCAGTTGTCCTGGAACTCACTCTGTAGACCGGGCTGGCCTTGAACTCACAAAGATCCACCTGCCTCTGCCTCCCAAGTGCTAGGATTAAAGGCGTGTGCCACCACGCCCAGCAGTGACTTCCATTTTTAACTCTACCATCTACCTTAGCTCCATATTGGACTAGGGTAAAAAAAAAAAATGGGGGGGGGGATGGGGCTGGAGAGATGGCTCAGAGTTTAAGAGCACTGGCTGCTCTTGAAGAGGACCCAGGTTTGGTTCCCAGCATGAACATGGCAGCTGACAACCATCCATAATTCCAGTTTCAGGAGATCTGACACCCTTTTCTGATCTGTATGGGCATTGCATGGGTGCCCTTCCATACACACAGGCAATACGCTCATACACACAAAATAAAAATAATAAAATATTTAAAAGAAGGTAGGATTTTAAAAAAAGAAATAGTAAATCTCACCCAAATATTTGTATGAAGTTTCATTGTGAAGAAATTTATAGAATAAATCCAAGAAAAGTGGTGTTCACCCTGAACTATTCCTGTAGGTTTTTTTTCTCCTTTGCTTCTTTCTAAGCTGTTTCTACCTCCCTAAGAAGTAATAGGAGTGATTGAATAGTGAAACAGTGTACCCATGAGCCTTTTTAAAAATCCTGTTTCTGGGGCTGGAGAGATGGCCTAGCAGTTAAGAGCGCCACTGCTCTTACAGAGGACCTGGGTTCGATCCCCAGCACCCACATGGCGACTGAGAACCGTCTAAAACTCCAGTTCCAGGGGAATCCGACACCCTCTTCTGACCTCCACGGCATTGCATGACACAGGTGTACAAACCTACATGCGTACAGTACACTCATACACATACAGAAATAAAAAAAAATCCTGTTTCTACTGAGAAACCCCTTTTACTAACGAATAAATATTTATATTTGCTCCCCTGGAAGAGAATATTGGATAAATATTTATTTCGTTAGCTATTTGATCTCTATTTCTCTCTTACCACAAACAGAAGGGAGTTTCAGAACTGACTGCTGGCAAGGTGGCCCACAGGAGCCACTCGGCTTCATTCATTCCTTTATCCATGATGTCAAGAAGCATTTATTAAGCTCTAGTTCCACAGTAAACCCTGGGCTGGAACTTTGGAAATAAAATGACAAAGGCCCAAAGCATCCATGCTTAATGAAGAGACACCTGTGCAGTGATCAGACAAGCTCAGTTCATGGAAGGGGTTTATGAAGGCAAGGAATGGGTGCTCTCATACATCTGCATTAAGAGATCAGGAAGGAGATGGAGAAGGATGTGCTTGTTTGGGTTTGATTGATTAATTGATTGGTTTTTTGAGACAGGGTTTCACTATGTCAGCTGGCTGGCCATGAACTCATGACCTCATGTTTCCTGAGATTACAGGTATGCACCTGGCAGAAGACATGGTTTCCAGGGAAATTTTTAACTTTTTAATATTTATTATTTTTATTTTATGTATTGCCTGGATGTATGTAAGTGCACCTATGTTGTGCAATCCATCTGGAGGTCAGAGGACGGTGTCAGATCCCTTGGAACTAGAGTTACAGATGGTTGTTAGCCACCATGTGGGTGCTGGGAATTGCATCCAGGTCCCCTGCAAGAACAGCCAGTGCTCTTAACTGCTGTCATCCCTCTCTCCAGACTGCCCCCCCCCGGCAATTTTTAAAGATAGGTAATATTACTGTTCTTCTGAATTAACTGGAAAGTACTACAAAGAACATGAAGAAAACAATGAGGGAGGAACTCCTGAGAAAGAAGGGACAATCACTGCATACACAGAAAGGATCCAGAAAGACCTGGATCCAGTTGGTAAGCCAAGGTAACAGCCTCCCTAAGCTCTAGAAAACTCTTGACTCAAACCCAAGGAGACAATTGACTTTTGACAGAACACTCATTCTGTTAGAAGACACCAAAAATCCATGACCCTCACCCCAAATCAAAATCTCCGTCACCAGAGAAATGCATCACAGTCAGTTTTGCTGAATTTGACTTAGGAGGCTTTTATGAGCCTAGAGGTGAGAAGGGAAGACTTAATGCATAAAAATGGAGTCTGGAAGTAGTAAAGGTTAAAACAGACCCTTCAACAGAATGAAACCTTAGGAAAGAAAGCTCAACTCAACTCCACCCTCATCCTCAAATAACACATTACAATGGAACTTTAAATTCTAAGGGCCATGTACTTTCTGGGGCGATTGTGAGTTAATAGCAGCAGCAGAGTCCACCAGGGCAATCATGACTTCAGGTGCTGGGGCGGGGGGGGGGGGGTTGTTCTGCCCCAGGGACACATAAAGTAGAAGAACTGAGAGCAGATTTGGTTATGAACATGAAGAAACCCCAAAGCATTTCTGAAATATCTGGAAACTGATTGGGAAAACAAACTTTGAATAGGGGCTGCAAGCCAGAGGAACAAGCCAGGAAAGTCGAGTGGTTACCAAGAACGCAATCCTATTCACATTCATAAGCTAGTTTAGAACTAGTGTGTAAAAATACATACATGGGCCGGGCGTGGTGGCACACGCCTTTAATCCTAGCACTTGGGAGGCAGAGGCAGGCGGATCTTTGTGAGTTCAAGGCCAGCCTGGTCTACAGAGTGAGTTCCAGGACAGCTGGGGCTACAGGGAGACCCTGTCTCAAAAAAAAAAAAAAAAAAAAAAAAACATACATGGAATTTTCCAAAATGGCCGATCCTAGGACGGTGGCACATTCTGATCAGCTAACTGCAAAGTTGGGGAGGGGGAATTAGGGGCCCCCAAGAGCATTGGGAAGGATCAGAGGTGATCCAAGGGCATTCAGATCCTTAATGACTACAATTTGGTGCTATAGACATCAACGGAGGGCGTCGGGAGACAACAGGGATAGCCCCAGTGTGTTGGCTGAGCCTTTCTCCTACAGAACCCAGGTACAGATCTTGGTGCCTGGCCCTGGGGGATCGGTTGGTAGATACAGGTGGTGTTCAGTGGTTCTGTGAATACATCTCACAGGGTGGGTGATTGGAGTTCACCCCACTTGGATGTGGGGGATTTGGGCTGCACAGCACCTGAGGTGTTGGGACCTTCTAGCCCACAGGACCGGGAGTGCCTGGGGCCCTCTGGGTGCGGGTTCCACAGAACTGGAGGGTTTGGGCCAGCGTGGGTGTTGCATGACTTAGTCCATTGGGTGAACTGTTTGCTGTTTGGGTGAGGGGTACTGGTTTGTACAGTGTTGAGATTTTGGATCCTACAGTATCCACACTGGTACATCAGCAGGTTGAAGAGTATAACGAAAATCAGTGTTAGCTCCATAAACACCCAAGCTTCACATTGCAGCCACTTCCAACAGGCTACCCAGATGCCTAAAGCTTAAGAAAGACTCAGGTGGATCTCTACCAAATACTAATACCGCTACTCAAGACTCTCTAGGGAAGACCCATTAGCTATAACTCAAGATACAGATCTCAAAAGAACAATTATAGATATCATTAGAGAAATTAAGGAGTTGAGGGAACTTAAAGAGCTTATAAACAAGGAAGTCAGAGACCTAAAAGTAGACATGGATAAATTGAAAGAGGACAATGATAAATTGCAGAATGAAATTGCAAAAGATATAGAAACATTGAAGAAAATTTAAGTTGAAATGAAAAAAAGAAATGCAACTTCCACAAACAACTTGGAAAGATAGGAGCAACTCTTAATAATAGAGCGGATGAAGTAGAAAATAGAATATCAAGATTAGAAGACAATATGGAAGAATTGGATAAATCAAGTAAGGATTATGAAAATTTTTTTAAAATACAAGAATGGAATAATCAGGAACTATGGGATACTACAAAAAGACCAAACCTATGAATTATAGGGATAGAAGAAGAAGAAAACTCACAGGATAACGATATGGCTCAAATCTTCAAGAGAATTTCAGAGGAAAAAATTCCCAAATTAAAGCAAGAGATATCTATACAAATACTAGAAGCATATAGAACACCAAGCAGGCAGAATCAGAAAAGACACCATATGATAGTAAAAACACCAGATGTTCAAAGCAAAGAAAGGACACTGAGATCTGCAAAAGAAAAACAATTTACTTACAAAGGAAAACCTATCAGAATTACAGCTGATTTCTCAATGCAAACAATGAAAGCCAGAAGACCTTGGTCTAAATTATTCCTGGTTCTAAAAGACTATAGATGTCAACTCAGAACACTTTATCTAGCAAAAATGTGATTTAAAATTGAAGGAGAAAGGAAAATGTTCCATGATATAAATAATGTTGAGAGAATTCCTCCCCAAAAAGCCATCCCTGCAGAGAATGCTTCAAGCAATATAAAGAGTGGAGGGCAGGGATGATTACAACCAATCAACACCAGAAAACAAATGATACTACCACTACGGAAATAAAAACCTAGGGTAAGAATGTACTAGAAATCAAAATGATTAGAGGTGATTTAATTCTCTCAATGACAGTTTTAAATATCAATTGACTGAATTCCCCAATTAAGAGACATAGACTAGGGGCTGAAGAGATGGCTCAGAGGCTAAGAGCACAGGCTGCTCTTGCAGAAGACCTGGGTTTGGTGCCCAGCACGCACATGGTGGCTAATAACTGTCTGTAATTCCAGTTCCAGGGGATCTGATGCCCTCTTCTGATCTCCATGGGCAAGGCACACAAGGTGTACTTATAGGCAAAACATTCAAACACATACAATAAAAATTAAAAAAATGATACGTAGACGAGTAGAATGGATTAAGAAATGAAACCCATCTTTTTTTTTTCTTGTCTGTAAGAAACTTACCTCACCATTAAAGATAGATACTATTCCAAGGTGAAAGGAGGGTAAAAAAAAAATAATACAAGTAAATGACATTAAGAAACAAGGAGGAGCCTCTGTGTTAATATTAGATAAAATAGAATTCAAGGGCTTTGTTTGAATTTTGTGTGTGGAATATTTGATCACTAGGTGGAACATCTTTGGGGCGGATAGATGGGCTTTTTTCCAGGCCTATGTGCTGTGTTTCTGGATATCTGGAAAGACTTGGTTGGCTAGAGCCTGCCCCAAGACTTGTAGGGTCACTTTAGGTTTTTATTTTGTGGTGATCTATTTGGGGGAACTGCCCCGTTTGTGTGGATGGGTATACATTTTGGGAAGTTTAGAAGAAAATAAGATACTTGTTCTGGATTGAAGTGGTTAATTTTTTCTAGAGTGGAATGGTATAAACATTAAAGCCAGTTCACTAATGGTCTAAATGGGATTATAACCACACACAGTTGTTGGTTTTCAGTTCATTCCTGGCTTGTACTGTATTTCCAGTTGTAGATTCAGATTAAGGAGCATAGACAAGTAATGGGTTACCTTTGATTACTGAAAGATATTTTTGGCCTCTGTCTATTATACATTGTATATATACAATATATAATATATAACATATATATATATATATATATATATATTATATATATATTGACTCAAGAAAAGCTAGGTTTACTTTCCTGAATTAGCAGCATGCACAATAGAAGGAGACAGTTTGGACGGACTTGTTAAATTTTTTCAGCTTAATTCTGGTCAATAGATATGTTCCCTGTTATTGGAAAACTAAAACCAGGCTATGGGGTTTGGGAAAGTGAAGAGAATACTTATGTTTGTAGTAAGTCATTTATATTTAAGATAAGCCTTAAACTGTTTAAATTTCTTTTTATTGGCTTTGCCTCCTTATCTTATGGTGTTAAATCTCTTTCAGTCAATCTTTATGCAAGGCTTCTTAGGCTTTTCTTCAAGCTTTATCTAAATATGGTGCAGTGAATAAAATTATCAGATTGGTGTAACAACTTTTTTAGATGCTTAACACCCATACCTAATGCCCATACCAATTTGGCTAAGGGATTTAAGGGACAATTTTGTTCCTTGTCCTCTGAGGTCAAGTAATCCCAAGGGATTTTGTATGGGGACCTCTCTTAAAATGTTCTGCAATTGTGAGTCACCAGGCTTCCTGTGCAGGGAAGTCTTGAAGATCCACCAACAGAACCCCAGCCAGTGTCCAGTCTGTAAAGAGGAAGCTCAACATAGAGGAAAGGCACTTCGTGCTCCAAAGGGAAACCTGCTCTAGCAAGGCCTGAGCTTGTCCTTAGTAGATGGAACTGGTTAAGAATGGCCAGAAGGAGCCAGGCACTATCCCCCCCCCTTGAAATCCTGAGTGCCAGCTAAAGTCCAAAACCTCAAATAAACTTGAGAAAACAAAGTTTGGTTAATCTGGGCTATTTGTGTAGACTTAAGCACACAAAAAGCAAGCATAAACAAGAAAAATAGTCCATCTTTTCTTTCAAAGCCTGAAAAATTGTTCCTCCAGATATTAGGCTTAAAGGTATATGACATGGTGTTAAACAGGCATAAAACCTTAGATCTTGGTCTTGATTAACAGAGTAGGGTCACCTACACCCAAAGGACAAGTCTACTATTGTTTTCAATTAATGCTCAATAATAAAATTTCCTCTTTCTTTTTAGCAACTATCTAAGTAGAAACTCATATCCTGGCTATTAAAACTCCTGGAGAGCTGATCCTGAGTCCAGACATCATGGCCAAATGAACAGAAGGAGAAACCTAGTATATGGACACTCTGAAACCCCTGGTCAAGAAATTCTCTTGAACTTTTAAGTTGGACATTTGAATTCACCTGTTCTTACTTCTCCTTGTCCCCTGCCTAGATCATGTACCTAACTACTCCTGCCTTCATTTTGCTTTCACGGCACCAAAGGCTTTTTCCCCCTCTATACATATGCTTTTGGGGGTTCTTTAGATTGACCCTCTGAATGGTGGATACACCAGTTGCCACACGAGTGCCTCTTTTCAGCATGGAAGAAGTCAGAGTGGTCAGTATCCTGATTTCCTTCTGGTGATTGGGGTGACCCTTTTCAGAGGGTAACATAACTAAACAGGAGCTAGAAATTGACAAGGAAGTTTAGGGATGAGACCTCCCCCCTAAATTAAGCAGACTCTGGCTCAGCTGAGAACTCAAGGCTTCCCGGATGAACCAGTAAACACATATCCTTCTGGCAGCCACAAAAGAGCAGGAAAAGAAAAAAGAAAGGAAAAAAGGGGAAGAAAAGGAAAAAAAGAGAAGAATTACATACCAAGGTCTGCAGACTGATTCTTTATTTCACCAGAAAAGAAATGGAAATTCACACACACACACACACACACACACACACACACTTTTTTTTTTCTTCATATGGTCATGGTTATTTTGTATTGTTTCTGTTTTCTTATGAAAAGAAAAAAAACACTAAATATAAATACATTTTTTGGTCTTTTTGAGACAGGGTCTCTCTGTAGCCCCAGCTGTCCTGGAACTCACTATGTAGACCAGGCTGGCCTTGAACTCACAGAGATCCTCCTGCCTCTGCCTCCCAAGTGCTAGAATTAAAGGCATGAGCCACCACACCTGGCAAATACATGTTTCTTAAAGCTAAAAAAATACATACATATCAGTTGTATAAATATATATCCTTGGGGCTGGAGGGATGGCTCAGTGTTTCAGAGTACTGGCTGTTCTTGCAGAGGACGTTGGTATAGTTCCCAGCATCCACATGGTTGCTAACAATCATCTGTAAATCTAGTTCCAGGGGATTCAATACCTTCTTTTGACCTCCACGGTCACTGAAAAACACTGGTTCACTTACATACATGCAGGTAATACACTCATACACATAAAATAAAATAAATAATATACAAGTAAATATATATCCTACATATGTACAAAATATACATATAGGATTCATGTACACTAAATGTATATGTCTGTAGACCATTCTCTGCCCCCAATTTAGCCAACAACTATTCTAGATTGAGTGTCTCCTGTCTATAGAAGATGAGATTTCACAAAACTCAGTAATTATTTTTAATGTTTATCCCAAAATTATACTGTGTTAGTCAATACCATTTCCTTTAGTCTTTGGGGGAGAAAAAAGATTCCAGCTATCTGACTCCAACTCTGACTTTAGGTTCCCCCTCACGTTTTCCTTTTCTCATCTCTATGCTTTGATTTGATTAGAATCAAGCTCTCATTATGTTTCCCAGGCTGGTCCTGAATTCCTGGGGCCCAGAGATCCTCTTGCCTGGTGTAAGCTGAGACTGCAGATGACACTGGACACAGCATCTATCATTTTAAACTTCATGCACTATTCACAAAGCTCCTCCATACTTCCACAGTACATTACATCTCTCTATTTCTGCATATACTTGTCTTCATTTTGGATTCCTGGATATTCCACTATGTTCATTCAAACTTGGTTCCTGTGCTGGATAGCTTTAGTGTCAACTTGACACCCCTGGGTTGAGGGAGCCTCAATTGGAGAATTGGCTCCATTGGATTGGTCTGTGGCCACATCTGTGGAGTATTGTCTTGGTTGTCCAGCAGTGTGGGAGGGTCCAGCCCACAATGAGTGGTGCCACCCTGGGCAGGTTGCTGTGTACTGTATAAGAAGGCAGGCTGGGCATGAGCCAGGGGAGCAAGCCAGTGAACAACATTCCTCCATGGTTTGTGCTTCAGCTCCTGCCTCCAGGTTCCTGCCCTGAGTTCCTGCCTTGGCCTCCCTGAGTGATGAACTGTGACTCAGGAGATGTGAGCTGAATAAACCCTTTCCTCCCCAAGTTGGTGTCAGTCGGAGTGTTTTGTCACAGCAATGGAAGACAAACTAGAACAGAATTTGGTACCAGAGAGTGGGGTATTGCTGTGACAGACCTGACCTTGGCGTTTTGGGGAAGGATTGTGGAAGCGTTTGGAACTTTGAGCTAGAAAAATCATTGAATGCCTAAAGATCGTTGCTGTGGAACTTGGAACAGTTTTGCTGAAAGAGTTGTAGATGATGGAGGCCTGGCTTGTGAAGTTTCTAGTTTCAAAGGGAAGCGGAGATCATCAGGACTGTTTAATCTGTGGGTTCTGGTCAGCTGGGGCTGAAGAATCAGTTGTAAGTAACAAAAGACCAGAACCTGAAGGGAAATCTTTATTGTACTGGGACAATTGATGCTGGTTAGCTGGGGCTGAAAAATCAGTTGTAAGTACAAGAGACCAGCATCACTGTGGTGAAATCTTCTGGGAAGAATTTCTTCAGGGTCAGCACACAGAAGCTGTGATCCAGAAGGTGCCCAAGACTCCATGTCAAGCCAGAAGCAGGACTTGGTAACGTGTAAGAGTCTCCTATTTGGTTCCGGTGTTGAAAGCATGAAGGGGTCACAGAGAGCAGCTGAGGCCTGGCACTGTGAGAGGCCAGGAAAGACCATTGGTCAGAGTGCGGCCTTGGTTGTAGTGAAGACCCCAGGATTCAAGGGGTCAGGAAGAGAAGCTGAGGTTTTGCATCAGGAGAGGTCAGAAGCAACCTCAGTTTCAGTGGCGACCCCAGCTTTTTGGAGATGCTGGGACCGTGGGATGACCACCAAGAGCAGCGGCAGGTGTGGAATGGAGTCAGGCTGGGCCTGCGAGATGAGCTGTGTGTGCTGTGGACAGCAGAGTAAGAGAAGGGGAGCTGCCGAAACCCTTTGGAGCCCAGAAGATTGTGAGTGAGTCCCAGGTGTCCAGCCTTGAGCTACTTGCTGGACTTAGGTTTTGTTTGAGTGTGCCTGATTCTTCCCTTTGAAATAAGACAGTACTTGTTTTGGATTTTACAGCAGCCCACTGTTAAGAGACTTTTAATAGGCTGTGAACATTTAAGTGTTCATTTTAAGGACTGTAGGGCTTTTAAGGTTGTACTGTCTTAGGTTGTGATTAATGTTAACATTATACTTTGGGGATAAGAACTGGAAAGGTGGGGGTTTAATAGTGATGTGTTTTGTGTGTCAAGTTGACAAGGGGTCAATTGTGCTGGATAGCTTTAGTTTCAACTTGACACACCTGGGTTGAGGGAGCCTCAATTGGGGAATTGGCTCCATTGGATTGGCCTGTGGCCATGTCTGTGGAGTATTCTCTTGATGGTCCAGCAGTGTGGGAGGGCCCAGCCCACAATAAGTGGTGCCACCCTGGGCAGGTTGTTGTGTATCATATAAGAAGGCAGGCTGGGCATGAGCCAGGGGAGCAAGCCAGTGAACAGCATTCCTCCATGACCTGTGCTTCAGCTCCTGCCTCCAGGTTCCTGCCCTGAGTTCCTGCCTTGGTCTCCCTGAGTGATGAACTGTGACCCAGGAGCTGTGAGCTGAATAAACCCTTTCCTCCCCAAGTTGGTGTCGGTCAGAGTGTTTTGTCACAGCAATGGAAAACAAACTAGAACAGTTCCTTAAATTTAAATGACTGGTACATAATAGCCCCTGAAGAAATCCTTTTCCTTGTTTACTCTGCAAAATTCCATAACATTTGGCATGTTCCCTTAGGAAAATAGCATATGGATTTTATTCTCTTCTTAGTACAAGTCTTTGGATATAATTTATCATTTGTTCCCCCAAGTTTAAGTTCAATTCCTTTAATCCTGTATCATTTAAGCCATTACCCCTTACTGGAGACTCGTCATGTTGGTGTCTCTGAATAATTAAAACCAGACCTCTCTAGTCCCAGGTAGAAGGATCCTAAAATCCTCAAGTCTGTTTCAGTGGATTCACTAATCCCTGAAGGAGCTCTAAGGAAAACACTCTGATATTTGAAATGGTAACCCAAGTGCATAATGTTTTAGTTTATTTTTCAGGACTATGCCAGAGTACCTGAGTCTAAGAAACAGAGTAAAACAGGCTTATTTGACTCACAATACTGGGGTCTGGAGCATGCACTGACATACTGGCTGCATCACGGCATGCAAGAAATGGAAAAAGAAGGTGCCATGTGGAAGGGGATGCATGAAGTCGTCTTAGTTCACACCAACCCACAAAGCTAAAAATATTTACAAAGGAAGTGCTTCAATCCTCACTTTTAGCTCCAGCCTGGGATCAGCATGTTGGGCTATTTGTCAAGGGTTTCCACACACAGTCATTTTTCTGATTAAGGTTATGTGTCCTCTTTCTAGAAGCTCTTTGCCTTGTTGGGGGCAAGACCTGAAATAAGAAAACTGACTCCTAAGATACCTCAGATCTCAGTTCTGGAGTCTTTTCCCTTTCAAATGCTCCCTTCTAAAAGGAAGTCATTTTCAGAGCTGAAGAGATGGTTCAGCCGTTAAGAGCACTGGCTGCTCTTGAAGAGGACCCAGGGTTCAATTCTCAGCACCCACAGGTTGGCTAACAACTGTTCATAACTCCAGTTCTAGGGACCTCTGACCTCTGTGGGCATTGCACAAATGTGGGTGCACTTACAAACATGCAAGTAACACACTCATACACATAAAATAATAGCATATTAAAAAAGGAAGTTATTTTCTAGGTTGAGAATAGACCATTATTTCTATAGAAGTGGTCTTTAAATAGTCTGGCTTACTTGCTGGAAGAAGTTTACAACATAATATTTCCCTTGGACACATTTTTGGGTTGGCATTTTCAAAACTAAATAGTTGCAATAAATGCAGTTTGCAACACATCATGAAAGTTGATATTTATACTTGTTGCCGCAGCATATATTGATCTATTCAGTTAAATCAAAGTATCACAGTTGCTTAATATCCTTCCCTATGAAGATTTTTTAAAAGCTGGAAAAGTTTTAAGTCATTCCTAGGCTTCCTTGGGTTTGTGTTTCATTCTAGCTTCCTGCAGAATTTTATCCTAATGCAGCATCTCCTGTGTTTGAGAATTCAAAACCAGCTTGGCAAACTATTAGCTATCATAATTTTCTGCCACTAATACAGTATACACAAATACATTTTTTAATGTTTAGGGGACTTTAAGATTTAAAATGTTTAAATTTTTGTGTTAACGTTAATGTTCATTATTGTTAGTGTGCAATTGAACATTTGTAGTCTGTCTCTACAGAGGAGGTGATGCATTCTCCCCTGTATCAAGGAGCACAAGTAGAGAAAGAATAGTATCATACAAGAGTATGTGAAGACAGGAAAAGAAGACACCATAGCTAGGCACTGCTACAAGCAGCAGGTGACAGAACACACAAGCCACAGGAAACAGAACTCCTTAGAACACAGCTAACTATTTTACATAAACAACAATCTTTGAGCAACTGCAGGCCTGGAGTCTAAGAAAACTCTGAGTCAGTGATAAAACCCCAGATAACAGGCAGCCTCCATTTCCATTCCACATGTGTGTCAATACAGAGATGATTAAATACAGAATCAGAATGGACAAGAAGACGACCTGAATTGACACACACTGACTTCTCAACTTTCTCCCTCAGCACCCATTTCCCAGTCCCCCTGGGATAGACTAAAAGCAGAACAGCTTAACCAGTGCCCCCCGGGATAGACTGAAAGCAGAACAGATTAATCAGTGCTCTCTCTGAGTTATTTTGGTCATTCTCAATGAATACTGTTGTTAATTTAGACCAGTCCCAACTGGAAAAACTCTTTCATGATCTGTTTTCCTAAAAATCTGTTAAATTTATTTCTGGGGGCTGGAGAGGTGGCTCAACAATTAAGAGCACTGGCTGCTCTTCCAAAGGACCTAGATTCAGTTCTCAGCACCAACTTGGTAGCTAATAACCATCTGTAACTCCAGGTCCAAGGGATCTGCCCCCTCTTCTGACCTCTGTGGGCATTGCACAACATGCATGCACTTACACACCTGCAGGCAAAACACTCATACACATAACATTTTTTTGTAATCTAAATTTATTTTTCCAATAAAAGCACTTTTATATTAAAAGGCCCACCACAGGAAATTTAAGCAACACAGAAAAGCATTAAAAGTACCAGACTAAAGTCTTCTCTTTTCTTCAATTTATTCTCTATTTTAGTTACTTTTCACATTGCTATGACACAATATCTGAAAAAAATCAAGTTAAAGAAAGAAGGAAGGGTTTGTTTTAGCTCATGGTTTGAGGGTACAGCCCATCAGGCCAGGGAAGGCATGGCAGCAGGAGTGTGAGGCAGTTGGTCACACTGCATCCACAGTCAGGAAGCAGAGAGATGACTGCTGATGCTCAACTTGCTTTCTCCATTTTACTCAGTACTGGACCCCCCCCCCAAAGGTGTGTTTCCATGATGATTCTAACCCCCGTCCAGCTGACGATGGTGATGAAACATCACAACCCCATCAGCTGACTTTCAGTGGCATTACCCACTCTTTGAACACTATTTTATGATTTTCATCTTGATTGCCAATATGTGATGGTCTCCATTTTCTGTTTATCTTCTGCCAGTTTTCTATTGAAGTATTTATCCTTTTGTTAACTAAGGATTCTTCATTGATTGTATTAACATTCTGGTATATTTCTTTTTAAAAATATTTTATTCTTTTTATTTTATGTATATGAATGTATTATGTGCATGTGTGTAAGTGCACCTGTGTCATGCAATGGCCGTGGTCAGAAGAGGGTGTCAGATTCCCCTGGAACTAGAGTTTTGAACTTGTTAGCCACCATGTGGGTGCTGGGAATCAAACCCAGGTCCTCTGCAAAAGCAGCTGGTGCTCTTAACCGATGAGCCATCTCTCCAGCCCCTGGCATATTTCTTATATGACTGTAAATTATCATTACATGAAAAATTTTCCATTTTATGTAATGAAGGATATTAATTTTAAAGTTTATTTTTACCGCTCATTGTTTTGGGTGTATATTAATTAGTATAAAACTAGACATGTTGGGCTGGAGAGATGGCCTAGCAGTTAAGAGCACCGACTGCTCTTGCAGAGGACCTGGGTTCGATCCCCAGCACCCACTTGGCGGCTGAGAACCATCTTTAACTCCAGTTCCAGGGGAATCCAACACCCTCTTCTGACCTCCTCAGCACTGCACGACACGGGTGCACCAACCTACATGCAGACAGTACACCAATACACATAAAAAACAAATAAAAATTTAAAACTAGATAGGTTTTTTCAAAATTGCTTGTTGAGTGTGTCCTTCCCTCTCCATTGCTCCATGATGCTTCTTTTATTATGACTGAGTTGATTTGAGTTTTCTGTTGATTGCATGATTATGTCTTTTATCAGTATCATCTTTTTCTATTGTTTTCAACATTTTATAAGATATTCCATCTACTTGTTCCCTATCCTAAACATCATCTTTTGTATCATGCTATTTTAAAAATAATACTTTAAATATTCTTTGACAATCTCATAATGTATACAACATATTTTGACCTTATCTACCCTCCACTATCTTCCCCTCGAAAGCTCCCTCTCAACTTAGTGCCATTTTTATTACTACTATTAATAGCTCCCTGGGTCCAATTAGTTTTAGCCATATATGAATGAACACAGGGCCATGCACTGGAGCATGGGCAGCCTACCAGCAGCCATCTCCCAAGAGAAAAATGAATCTCTCTCTCTCAGCAGCCATCAGCTACCAATAGCTCCTCAGCTACAGATGGGGCCTCATGAGTGCACTCCCCATCCATGCTGGCTTGATCTTGTGTAGATATTGTACAAATAACCACAGCTACTGTGAGATGATGTGTGCAATAACCATGTCACGTTGAAAGTCATCATTTCACAGCTCCCCTCCACCTCTTCCACTCTTACATGCTTTCTACCCATTTTTCTATAATGTTCTCTGACCCTTGGATGCTTACCATCCATGGGGGGCTGGATACAGATGACTCATCTACATCTGAGCAAATGGCACAATCAGATAGCAAGCAGTACTTATATGGCATCATATTATCTTTCTAAAACAGGGTTTCCTGGAGCATTTGAGATGGTGGCAAAGCTAAGGGTCTCTGGAAAACAGAAGACTGTTCTTTACGATTTTGTGAGATTTGGGGTTTGCTTTTTGGAGGCATTAGTATGTCTTTATCTACTCAAATGTCTTATGACTCTGCTTTGTAGATTTTTTACATGTATGTCCCAACTTCTACCCTTGTTAATTCTCTGTTTTCCTGTGTGTAATTAATACGTAACTTCATCTGCTTTCTCCTCATTATGTCACCAGATAACAAACCACTAGAAGACAGGAATCAGCTTTTATTTCCTTGGTATTCTGTTTTATGTTTGCAATGTTACTCAGAGACAGGAATAATGGCTGTGTTCTTATAGAAAAACTTGAGACAAGAAGACATGAGAAGGTCAGGTGTATAGTACCACATTACATATGACCTGGAATTATTCACTCAGCACTTCTACTCCAAGCCTGAGCTGAATGAAGGCTTAAAATCTGAATGATCTTTAATACAGGAGAGCTCTGATATCAGCAATGTATTACTCTGCCAAGGAGATGTTGGCCAGGGGATCCAAGCCCCCACAAAAGGTAAAGGCTTCTTGACTGTAAACTGGAATACCTGCAAGAAGAGAGGCAGTAAGGCCCTGCTGTTGAAGACCTGGTGTAAGCACAGGAAAGATGTATTGAAACCACACTTGCAAGTGTACAGTTGGTCTCTGGAGTGCCAGAGAGTGTTACCAAAGGCCACTAAACCAATAAAGCAAATATTGGTCTCCTTGAGTCAAGCAAGGCTCCTCCATCAGCATCAGCTACACCTCACCTGCCTGGAAATACTGTGCAGCAGTGGCAGCCATATGTCTGTATATCCCAAATCTAATTGGCTATTAGCTCTCTCCTTGGAGGAATAACCCCCGGCTGATGCCACAAGCTTACATCCTCTAGTGATTAGGAGATGTTATAAGCCACAGTAAGACCTTGTCATCTTTTACAGAAAAACTATAATTCATGGATTAGCATAACATCCATACATCTGTGTCTATACCAACGTAACCTACCATAATAATTAGTACTGTTTAAATGCATATATATCTATTTGCTTGTGCTTCATTAGTAGGATTGAAAGGTTATTCCTGGATAAACTGTCAACTCATGAAAGGAAACAGCCTGAACTGATCAGAGTCCAAAATGACATCTCCAGAGAAAGTAGCCTGTTTTGCTTCTCGCCCACTTGTGCCCCTTTTCTAAGACTAGGGAACAATCTGTGGAAGAGGGGGCATGGTAGAATGTAAGGGCTGCGATTGGGGTGACTGGTGAAACTACAGCAATATAGACTGGACACTTATTTGATCAACTTGAATGTACATACAAGCCCCTCCAGCTGGATGATGGGAGCCTTGGGCTGTGTGAGTTTGGCCATAGCTGCTTGCAAATTGGTTTTACATAAAGGATGTTTGTATTCATTACTTATTACTTACTGTTAAAAAATAAATAAATATTTCATTTAAAAAATCTGAATGATAGGCAAAGATTAAAAGGTACAGCTCTCATAGACTTTATCACATTCAAATGTACCAAAAAAATGTTTACCAAATTCCATTAAAAGGTCAGAAGCAGCATAAGTGTTCATCACCAAGGGAATGGACATAATAAAGAAGCATTATATAGGCAGTATACAGTAGATAAAATGACTATAAACTGAACTAAATTACTATAAAATGAACCAGGGATAAATGCTTTCATCTAGATAAATGAAAAACATTATATTAAACAAAAGAATCAGGTCCCCAAATAATACATGTGATCTGATATCATTTAGGTGTTTAAAGATATGCTAAGCAATGCCACATGTGTTATCACCGATATTCCCCTCCCTCCAGGACTCAGCAGGCCAAGGGCCTGATTTTCCCTTTTGTCTTTGGCTGCTTTCAAGCTACAGTGGCAGAGTTGAATAGTTACAAAACAGTCTACATAGTCTATAAAGCCTCAAATAATCATGCACTGTCTTATAGAAAAAGCTTGTTGTGATCGCTGCTTTCACTATGTGTGAATGAAAGTGATGAACCCCTCACTCAGACATCTCTATAATGTCTATAATGCTGTCCTTCTTAAGCTGGGTAATAAATACAAGGGAGTTAATTATAGTACTCTGCCTTTTGCATATTGAAAGTATTTCATAATGAAATCGATTAGATGAAACTATATAATTATATATACACACATATATGTAACAAAAAGGTCCTAATCATATATTAAAGAAAGCTTCCTCATCTGTAAAGATAATGTAAATTCATACGGGGCTTCACTTTCATCCTCCTAAAAGCTTTGAGTGAAAGCAGTTCCTTCCCATAAAATGTTCTGGCAGACCTAACAGCGATCAGTGGGGACATGTTGAATTTTGAATGACTATGAAGTCTGTATTTGCAAAGAGTACTCTAATGGAAATGGTGGGTGAAAAAGTAAGTCAGTAAATAAAGGAGAAAACATCAGGAAATTATTAATAAAGTAAGATAATTGGCACACACATTGGGGTGGAATCTATAGAGACAGAAAGGAAGAAGGAGGAGAAGCAGAAGCCTCATGAAACAAAGACTAAGCCTTGGGTCTTGGAGGAAGCAGGGCCAAAATATTTACTTTATCTCTATCCCCAGTATGCTCTAACTCAAGATTTAGTTTAAGACTTTGAGGATAATTTAAAAAATGGTATGTGCTGTTTGTTTATAATGTGATAAGACACCTAGTTACTGATGGCTTGATCCCACACTTTCTGGTTACGTTCTCGTTATCAGTATTTACTTGTTTATAAACTGTATGTCACAGGAAGTTCAGTGTAAAAAGCTATTCCAGTATAGCATAAGCCATTTGCAAATCGAGAGCTTGGGAAAATGCTGCTCCAATTAAACTGCTTTGGTTGGTATAAGGCAACCTTATCTCTTGGAAAATGAATATGAAAACTGATTACATATCAGTTCACTGTGTGCACCATACACAGACACTGGTAACATTGCTTCACGCAAACACAGTGGCTGATGGTTCAGCCGCTCTGCTTTAAGTTAGCTGTCTATGTGATTCCCTTTGAAAGGGCAGGACAAATGTAAAGTTAACTCATCATGATATAATGCTGAGAGGAAGCCCAAGATTGATTGCAAATATTCTTAAGGGAAAAGAAAAATGAGCACTAGAAAAAGATAAAGTTCCTAACTTTTAAAATATTTGTCCCTGGGCAAATCAGTTCCTGGGCAAATCAGTTCCACAGCAATTTGACATATCTTTTAGTCATTGACTGAGCCCTAAAAATTCTAACCCCTTCTAACTCTCTCTCTCTCTCTCTCTCTCTCTCTCTCTCTCTCTCTCTCTCACACACACACACACACACAGCATTTAAGCAAATTCCATTAGTGAACACAACGGCATCTCAAGCCAGAAGCCAGCCTTGACCATCCTCCCATAAACCTATTTTACAACAGTCTATTTTACAACTCTTGAATGAACTGTCATCATGACTTGCTTTTTTAAATAGAATTGTAATACTTCTTAAGCAAGACTCTGAGAGGACATTAGACTTCTATTTTTCCCCTTTGGAATGTTACGATTACCACAGTGATAGGTATTCAGAGACCACACACAGTCGAGGAAAGAGACCTCGAGACAGGTATCCCAACCAGGAGCCCGCATCAAGACCAGGAGCCTGCATCAAGACCCAAGATATAGGAGCAAAGACTTAACTAACTTCCCAGTTGAAAATAGTTACACAGTTCAACTCAAGAATTCTGATAAGCAATAAGTAATTGTTACTTTAATCCATTAAGTTTGGAAGTAGAAGCGTAGCTTGTTACATAGAATAAGACATATCCCACCCCATGAACAATGTAGCAGGCTGGCCATTGTCTCATTGGAGTAGAAAGTGAACATTTTCTTTAAAATTCTGTGTTTATTCTTTAAAATAGCATCTAGATGTCAGTTTCCAACCCATTCACTCACTTTTTTAGTCACTAGACATTTAGTGATTCTGTCAGGCAACTAAATATATAATCCCCCCTCTATCATTGCCCTTCAAGAAACTTAGTTCAAAAGTTTAAATTGTGTGAGGATGAAGTAAGTACAAGTCCCATTGAAGGCACACTAATCCATAGGTATCCCCCTGGGTACCCACGACTGCAAGGATGTTCACTGAGCATTGCTGGTAGTGGTGAAAAGCTGGAAATCACCTAAGTGACGACTTTAATCCTAACCCTCAGGAGCACATGGATCTCGGTATTTGAGGTCAGCCTGGTCTACATAGAGGTCCAGGACAGTCAGCACTGCACATTGAGACCTTGTCTCAAAACCATTTTTTAGCAGCTAGAAGTACAGCTGAGAGGTAGAGTGTGTGCTTAGCAAATGTGAGATCCTGCATCCAACCCACAGCAGCACACACAGAGGTAAATAAAAATTTAAGATACTAAAAATAAAATTATTTTGAGAATTGTGCAGCATTTTTGTATCACAATGAAAATTAAAACCTATGGGGAAACAAAATGCAAATGTTTTCAAATACTGTATTTTCATTTTATATATATGAGTGTTTTGCCTGCATGTGTATAAGTGCACCTATGTGTACAATGCCCTTGGAGGCCAAAAGAAGGCTTCAGATCCCTTGGAACTGGAGTTACATGGTTGTTAGCATGTAGGTACGGGGAATTGAACCTGGGTCCTGTCTAAGAGCAGCCAGTACTCTTAACTGCTGAGCCATCTCTCCAGCCCTGAAAATGCACATCTTTTCTTAATCATAAACTTGTGATGGGAACAGTTTTAGGTTCACAGAAAAACTGAATGGAAAGTTCTCAACTACTTCCCATTTCCATACAGGTACAGATCTTCCTTTGCTATCGACATCCTTCACCAAAGTGGTACATATTTCACAACAGATAAACCTATATTGACATGTCATTGGGAGCCTAATTCCATAGTTTACATTATCTTTTGGTATATAGTCTATTAGTTTTGACAAATGTACAATAAACAACTCTACCCCTTTGGCATCATTCAGAATAATTACACTGCCTAAATATTCTCCATAAAATGTATGTTTAGATATAGTCTTCAAGGACCCCTGGCTCCTAGCACCCAACCACAGCCTCGGATTCAGAGCTGAGAACTCTGGGGAAACAGAGTCTTCTGCATGACCGCTTTGGAAGGATGTCACACTATCCTGCCCTAACCCTCCCAACCCTGGGCCATAATCAGCTTTTGCTCCTTCGGCCCAGTGCTGGTGTGGATGTGGTATGTATGCTGTTCACTCCCACAGCTCAGGAAAATGCTAGAAGCTGCTTTTATGCTCCATTGGCAATATTCTCAGCCTAAACAGTGGAGTCTCCTCTGGTCAGCAAGATCCATCCCACTAGCAAGTTCCTCTCTCTCTCTTTGTAGCTGGGGCTACAAAGAAACACTCTCTCAAAAAGATTAAAAAAAAAACTTACTGTACATGTGAACATATTATTTTGTATCACCAGAAAACTGCTATATTTCTTAGGCCTAACAAAGAATATGCCATGTTTTTTTTTTATTCTTTTTTAAAATTTTATTTATTTTTCTGTGTGTATGAATGCACTGTCTGCATATAGGTTTCGTGCACCCGTGTCGTGCAATGCCGCAGAGATCAGAAGAGGGCATCGGATTCCCCTGGAACTAGAACCAAAGATGGTTCTCAGCCGCCATGTGGGTGCTGGGAATCAAACCTGGGTCCTCTGCAAGAGCAGTCAGTGCTCTTAACTGCTAGGCCATCTCTCCAGCCCCGCCATGGTATTTTTTTATCCTGTGCAATTTAACTCCACTTTACAAGCTGCACTTGTATTAATGGTATATTGACACAAATTTCAAAGTGGAGAGAGAGTAAAATGCCACATATTCCATTATGGACCAAAATGCAAAGGGCTAACTAAGGATGCAAATAACTCAGTATGGCAAGCCAACGAGTTGAGCTTGCTGAGAAAGATGGAAAGGACGGGAAGGAGGATGGACGTTCCCATGCAATGATGGCTTTTGCAAACCCCTGAAGCTTTGGTCTCAGGATACTCATACAGTCTTGCTTTTTAGCTTTGTCTCCATTGGCAGAAAATATAATGAAATACCCACGAGGAAGCTGGGGATATAACTCAGTGTCAGAGTATATACTTAGCATGCATAAGACCATGGCTTCAAATCTCAGCCCTATCACCCTCATAAAAATACTTGGGAGGAAAGATATTACTCTATTTTTTTTTTGTCGTGATCCATGTCACTAAGACCAAAAGGAAAAATAAGACTGGCAACATGAGGGAAAATCTACCAAATTAAGAAAATAAGCCAGGTGTGGTGGTGCACACCTTTAATCCCAGCACTTGGGAGGCAGAGGCAGGCAGGTCTCTGTGAGTTCAAGACCAGCCTAGTCCACAGAGCGAGTTCCAGGTCAGCTGGGGCTACAAGGAGACTCTGTCTCAAAAAGACAAAAAAAAAAATAACTTTTTTTTCCTTTCCTTTATGACCACGAGAATTTTTGAAATTCTATCACAAGATATGTGATTGCCAGCACATTCATCACCCACAGTGGCTATGAACCACAGAGCTCTGTGGAGGTCTCTAATCACAGCACCCTGCTGTGTTCATTCCAGGCTTTAATTAATACACTGATAACTAAAATATCCAATCAGCTCTTGCTGTCTGACCTATGGGTTCCAGCACAGCGCTGTGAGCTCTCCCCTTCCCAAGCTGATGGTTCAGTCATTAGAAAATGCCCTACGCACGAGGTTTTAGGAATCTTCCAAATATTTGTGGCTTTTAACAAATCATCCTTGTCAAGTTGAAATGTCTGCCAGCTGGTCAGTTTCAAGTTTTCCCTAGCCTCGAACAAGATGAGGGGACAAGGAAAGGGCCTCAGACTTTAAATAATCTCCCATCTAATTCAGGTCCTATTCCTTCCTGTCTGCCCATGGAGGGGTCGCTCGTCCTCCTTGAGAACCAGTTTCCTCATCTCTCCTCATCTGTGAAAGGAGTGGAAGCCAGACCTTCTACACAGTTCGAGAAGGGAAAATGCGATTTAGGTAATGCCCAGGACAAGTTAGTAGACACAGAATTAATGCTAGCTATATCATCTCTCTCTCTCTCTCTCTCTCTCTCTCTCTCTCTCTCTCTCTCTCTCTCTCATACACACACACGCACACACACACATGCACATTTCTTCTCTTTTCCTTACACAGTTCTCAAGGTTCACACCCACCATGTGTTCATTACAGTAATCTCAGAGATGGGAAGTAGGAGGGAGCCATGTAGATGGCACCACACTCCCTCTCCAGCTACAGGGAGGCAGATGTGCCCTGAGACACTGGGAGAAGCGCTGAGGAAGGGTCTCTGGACAAGAGTGCTTTGTCCTGTCTAGTACTTTATCCATGAATTAGAAGTTGCATCAGTCATGTTGCAACAGTGTCAGCAAAACAAAAAGGTCCAGGGTGCAACTGGCTCATGTCCACACTCTGCAGGTAGGAGGGAGGGAGGGAGGAAGGGAGGGAGGGAGCGGTCACTCAAAGACGAAAATGCCTATCACTCTACAAAATCAAAGCCAGGAACGGAACGTGGTGATGGCTTCCCAACTATTCTTCCCTATACTGCGGGCCCCTCCCACTTTTAAGGGCCAAGAAAACACAGACACACACACACACACACACACACACACACACACACACTTTTTTGAGGTATGGTTGATATAAAAAGCTGAACAGTCATCATCACAATCTATGCTATAAGGCCATTTGTTCATCACCTACAAAAGTTTCTTCCCCATCCCCTTGTTATTAATAAGATATTAAGAATCCCTCTTGGCGGAGGGATGGCCCAATGGTTAAGAACACTGATTACTTTTGCACAGAACCGGGGTTCAATTCCCAGAACCCACACGGCAGCTAACAATTGTTCTTAACTCCAGTTCCAGGGGATCTAATGCCCTTTTCTGACCTCCATGGTATTGCATGACAGGAGTGCACTCACATACATTCAGGAAGTACACTCATGCACATAACAAATATATCCATCTTTAAGCCAGGCATGGTGGCGCACACCTTTAATCCCAGCACTTGGAGGCAGAGTCAGGAAGATCTCTGTGAGTTCAAAGCCAACCTGATCTACTTAGTGAGTTCCAGGACAGCTGGGGCTACAGGGAAATCCTGTCTCAAAAACACTGAGAGAAAGAGAGAGAGAGAGAGAGAGAGAGAGAGAGAGAGAGAGAGAGAGAGAGAGAGAATATCCCTGTTCATTGTTACTAAAGTGGTTCTAAGATATAAGATTTCTTCAAAACACAGATGTGAGTTGCTCAGACTTAGAATTCAAGGTGAGTCATTTGTTATTCCTCTCCCCCCATTTCTCAATAAAAGCCCAATTAAGAGAACAATCTGAATCCACAGCGGCCTACTTCACTGGCAATAAGCAGATGAGGAGATGGCTTATCTATAAATTCAGTCCAGGGACGTTCTAATAACAAAGTTCTTTCTCACATCTTCTATCCCTTTTTAATATTTCCATCTGATATTAGTATTAGAAATAGAAAGCAATAGAAGAGTTTACAACCAAAATGAAAAGAGAAAGTTTTTTAAACCTACTCTTCAAGGGAAAATATTCAGTCATTAACTTGTAAACTCTGTGTTCTATTCTTTAGACCTGGTCATCGGGTATTAGCAATATTCCCAAATGGATACAAGAGTTTGAAAATCACCAGAAGATAGCATACCACGCAGGTCAGATTTTCTGGGGAATCTGCATTGAAAGATTTCTGAAACGAACTGACTGTGTGATGCCCTCTGGGGGACCACACTGATAAAGAAACTGTAAATTTCCAGTAGGAAAGCAACTTCTGCTTTCTGTTTTTAGGGTTCCTTTCTCTTCTTGAGCTTCCAGATTTTTACATCAAACTCTGCTAACTCTAGAATCCATCCATCAACCCAAATCACTGGTGTCAAAGAGCAGGCAGCCTTTTCCCTGTTCCATTAAGATACACACTCCCATTCCCGAAGAGATTAGGTACTTACTTACTTTGATTTGGGTCAGAGAGGTCCAAAGCCCTCCGAGGTTTGGAAGTCCGGTCCTCCTCTCCAAATCCCAGCAATTTTACTTCAAATTCTCAAAGTCAATTTTGCATTTGGAGTGAGTTAAGGAGACAGTGGGGTAAGGAGGAGAAAGTTCAAGTGAAAGCCCTGGGTGATCACAGGCAGCCTCCCAGCCTGACAGCAGCATCTCTCCCTTGGCTCTGTGCCTCGTGGACACAGATTAGTCATTAACAATCCTTCCCTGCTAAAGGATATAAACACAGAAAGGAACCTCAGATAGCCTCGAGATTCCTAGCACGAGTCCACAGAACCCCAGAAGAGGGAATGGAGTCAAGTGAAGCTTCCCTTTTTACGTGTTTCTTCTGGCTGTGTTTTAGGCTCCAGGGTAACCAGATTCCTGCCATCTTCCTTCTCTCACTTTCCAGTTTCTGTTCATAGCTCTATGACTTCCCAGAAATGACAGCTGAAAACTATGAGCCTTCTTGACCCTTTCGTCTCCCTGGCCTCCTATATCAAGTCGTGACAGATTGAAACGCCTCTTCTTTCCAAGCCACCCTCTGCTCTGCTGTGTTGGGTCACCACAGCTTCCTCTCTGAAGAGCAGAGCTGCCCCACTGCTTCCTTCTCTCTTCTCTTTCTGTTTTCCAGGTTGGACAGCAGTGTAGCACAAGGGCCTTGGTCACATACCCACGTATGGGTCACAGACTTCAGGAAGACACTTGGCTTTTCTGAGTCTGTTGGTTTCCTCTTCTGTAGAATGGGTGGATCTAGTTGATGATCGATTATGCAAGTACTTACAAGGTTTAGGAAAATACTTGGCATATGCACTCAATACATCCAGGCCATTATTTTATTTCTTCTTCATTACTTGAAAGAAACATTGATTACCTACTTGGTGTGTACCGAGCAACTTACTAGTTCTAACCAGAACCCACAGATGGCTTCTCATTGCCTACAAAGTACAGATAAAATGTCACACATTTAGAACCCCCCATCCACAATCACTTAGTTCTAATCTTTCTAGAACTTTCTCACATCCTGTGTTTTCAGAGACCCCGGCTCTGCTGACCCATACCACCTCCTGCCTTGATGTGTTCAGCCAAGATTTTCCTTGCAGATAATCCTTCCTCTCGTACCCACACAGCTTCCATGTGTGGAACAAAAGCCAAGGTCTTCCTGAAGACAGCCTCGTTCTATTATCTGCCCATTACTCTGCCTACTAAACTCCCTTGAGCCTTGATTTGTTGATCCTACTGTCCCTGAATGATTCCAGCCTTACGCAGCACATTCTTCTACTCCACTTTCATAGGAACAGAGCTTCCGGAAGACAGGCATGGCAGCAGACTTGTCTGGTGGCCATCTTTGGTTAGCAGAAAGCCTCTCCCAGAAGTATCGTATATGCATTGCTATTTGTTAACTCACAATGAAGGAGCTGAAAAACTTACAGTTGCCCTGAGTACCATGGCTGTGAGTGTATATGACAGTATGTGCGTGTGCATGTGTGTGTGCATGTGTGTGTAACTCACAATGAAGGATATGACAGTATGTGTGTGTTCATGTGTGTGTTCGTGGATGCATGTGTGTTCGTGTGTATGCATGTGTGTGTGCATGTGTGTGTAACTCACAATGAAGGATATGACAGTATGTGTGTGTTCATGTGTGTGTTTGTGCATGTGCATGTGTGTGCATGTGTGTGTTCATGTGGGTTTTCGTGTGTGTGCATGTGTGTGCATGTGTGTATGCATATGTGTGTAACTCACAATGAAGGATATGACAGTATGTGTGTATGCATATGTGTGTGTAACTCACAATGAAGGATATGATAGTGTGTGTGCATGTGTGTGTATGCTTGTGTGTATGCATGTTTGCATGTGTTTGTATGTATATGTATGTGTCTTCCCCACTGCAAAGTCATCTTCAAATCTAGTAGAAATGTGACATTTTCCTCCTCTTCATGAAACACAGGTAGATGCCACGGGCTCTACTCTCCAGCTTGGTACCTCCCTAGTGTCCTACCACACATCCCTCTGCCTTTGTCAAGTGCCCACTCCCTGTGCTCTGCAGCTCTGGGTTGCCCCAGAGACTCCAAGCCTAGTTCTTCCTGGCTGATGAGAACTTTTATGATTTTTTTTCTCTTGCATCAGTGCAGGCAATCAATGAAGACTTTTTTTTGTCAACCATATGTGTTCAAATCCTAGGGCTGCCACTCCTGAGCAGGGTGACCTTAAGCTAAGGCTTTTGCTTAGCAGTGCTAGGTCTAAATTCCCTTGCCTGTAAAATGCAGAGATGATCATGGAGGGAATGTGAAGAGTAAGCGTGCAAAGTGCTGCTACACAGGGCTTCTGATCCAAGATGGTGCTGCTTCGGAAAGACCAGCTATTAATATTTTCTCTAGATGTTTGCCTGATGGAATGACACATTCCTTGAGAATAGGTATTCTCTTTTGTATCAACGATTGTGTACAAGGCAATGTAGCACTGGCCGTTACATAGTGCCTTTTCAAAAAACGTCAATGACTATGTCTTTTTACTTCACACCATAAAATCCATCCACCAGAAAGGAATTTAAATTTTCACCTTTGAAATATAGATGCCAAATCTAACCCTGTTTTCTCAACCCCACTGCCACTCCTCTAGGCCTGGCTACTACCACTTGGATTCACACTGCTATATACTCCTATATACTCTACCATTCATTCCCAGCATGATGGCTACAGTAATACCATTAAAACAAGAGTACTGGCCCTAAATGGGATATCTCTATCGACACCCCACTTTGCCAAAGGTCAGAAATATCAATGAAGAAAAGGTGGAAAGAATATAAGAGCTGGAGGAATGCTGTGAGATGCTGTCTCCTGGATATGACATGGCTCTCTGACTCAACCCAAGACCAGCACAATCAAGCCAGCCAACATGCCAGAAGCAATGGGTGGATGATCTCCATGCTCTGCTCCTTTCTGAGGGACTATTAGTGGTTGATAGCTCCCAGGGCGAGGAAAAAGCATTCTTTTTTTTTTTGAGGATGTGGTCACTAGTGAGTTTCCTATGCTTTAGAGGATGGCCCCCACCCACATTAATACACATATTAATGTTGAGGGGGGATACAGGGAGAGCTGGGCAGGGGAAATGAGAGTGGTTATGATAATCTTTCATTGTACATAATTGTCAAGGATAAAGAAAAAAATTTAAAGCATCATGCCATTACTTTGCTCAAAGCTCCACGAAGATTTTCACCTCAATAGGAGCAATGGTCAAACTTCCCTGTGACCTATAAGACCTTCACGGACCCCACTCCACCCATCCCACCATCTCCCTAGACCTTCACGGCCCCCACTCCACCGATCCCACCATCTCCCTAGACCTTCACAGCCCCCACCCCACCCCAGCCTACCATCTCCCTAGACCTTCACGGCCCCCACTCCACCCATCCCACCATCTCCCTAGATCTTCACAGCCCCCTCTCCACCCCATCCCACCATCTCCCTAGACCTTCATGGCCCCCACCCCACCCCATCCCACCATCTCCCTAGACCACAGCCCCCACCACACCCATCCCACCATCTCCCTAGACCTTCACAGCCCCCACCCCACCCCAGCCCACCATCTCCTTAGCCCTTCACGGCCCCCACTCCACCCCATCCCACCATCTCCCTAGACTTTCATGGCCCCCACTCCACCCATCCCACCATCTTCCTAGCCCTTCATGGCCCCCACTCTACCCCATCCCACCATCTCCTTAGCCCTTCATGGCCCCCACCACACCCCATCCCACCATCTCCCTAGACCTTCACGGCCCCCACTCTATCCCATCCCACCGTCTCCCTAGACCTTCACGGCCCCCACCACACCCCATCCCACCATCTCCCTAGACCTTCACGGCCCCCATCACACCCCATCCCACCATCTCCCTAGACCTTCCCAGCCCCCACTCCACCCATCCCACCATCTCCCTAGACCTTCACGGCCCCCACCACACCCCAGCCCACCATCTCCCTAGACCTTCCTGGCCCCCTCTCCACCCCATCCCACCGTCTCCCTAGACCTTCCTGGCCCCCACTCCACCCCATCCCAAATCTCCCTAGTCTCATCTATCACTCACTTCAGCCAAACATCCTTTTTCCGTTCACTGAACCCATCCATAAAGCATGCTCACGTCTCAGGGTCTCCACATCAGCTGCTCCATAGCCTTGTGTACTCACTTCACCTGGGAGCCTTCCCTGACGCCTTGAATACAGTGGCCTGTTTCTTCCCAGGCCTCTCTCTTTTTTATCATGCTTTATTTTTCCTCACAACACTTGGCATGCAATTACTTGCTTCAGGTCTGTCTCACCACACAAGAACATGAACAGATACATCGATTTTGTTTACTGTTGTGTTCTTAGTCACTAGCCATCTGAAGCAATGTGTTAAATAGAAGATCCCAGAGCCAACCCTCCATCCAATGAGGAAGGGAGGCTCTCAGCAAGTAAGAGCAATAATCACAACAAATTTCATTACTTAAATAACTGATGGTATGTGATAGCATGGAAAAGTCCAGGATGCCATAAAATGTGCCCTATTCATCACGACAAACATAAAACTTATTCCTCATAGGCACTATTTTAAATATCATAGGGAGAAAAAGGAGGAACAAACAAGCATTAATTGGGCACTTGATGTTTTCCATCACAGTCTATTAACCATTGCCAATTAAGCAATGGACAAAAGAGCATGGTCTCTACTTTCCACAACTGACAACTAGGTACAAACAAACAAAGATGACACAAGTGTTTTATGATTTTCTCATGGTAGTACATTAGGAAGGAGAGAAGGATAGATAAACACCAGCCTGGTGGTCATCATCAAGCAGACCTGTTAGGGTTGGCATAGGAACTGTTTCCCCAAAAGGATCATGTGTAAAAGGCTTGGTTCAAGCGACAGAGATTTGGAGAAGTGACTGGATCGTGAAAGAACTAACTTCATCATTAAGTTGATCTAGTAATGAGCTCCAAGCTGAATAGGTTTGTAGAAGGTGGGACCTAGTTGGAGGAAGTACTCAGTAGGAGCCGACTTTGAGGGGTATAGCATTCCTTGGACCTCCCTTCACCCAGCTGCCATGAAACGAACATCCCAGTTCCCTCACTCCTTCTTCCCCTGCTGTTCCTGCTCTTCTCAGACCTGTAGCCACAGACCCAGCCAGCCAGGAAAGGAAACTTCTCACAGAAAGTGTGAGCCAAAATAAAAACTCCCTCCTTTGATTCTCTCAGGTGTTTTGTCATGGTAATACAAACATGATTAATTCATCAGCCATGTCAGAGGAGTTGGGAAAGTCTTTCTCCCTAGGAAGTGGGATTTTAGCTAAAATCTGAAGGAAGTTAAGTGAGACACTGAAGAGGCTAAAAGAATGCATTTCAGTATAAACAAAAGAGAAGTAACAGCAAATACTCCGAGCCAGGAGGCAGCTTGGAAAATCCCAGGAAATGAAGAAAAGCCAGCAGTGTTTTCCAGGCATGAGTGAGTGGGCTGGGGAGATGACTCAGTGGTTAAAAGCACTGGCTGCTCTTGCACAGGACCTGGGTTTGGTTCCCAGGACCCACATGGTGGAACACAGTCATCTGTAACTCCAATTCTAGGGGATCCAACACCCTCTTCTGGCCTCCAAATGCACCAAGTGCACTTGTGGTACACATACATACATGCAGGCAGAACACTCATACACATAAAATAAAAATAAATATTCTTTTTTTTTTTATTGTTTTTGAGACAGGGTTTCCCTGTTAGCCCCAGTTGGCCTGGAACTAGCCCTGGAGACCAGGCTGGCCTCGAACTCACAGAGGTCCGCAAGCCTCTGCCTCCCAAGTGCTGTGATTAAAGGCATGAACCACCACGCCTGGCTTATATAAATATTCTTAAGTTCTGAGCATGAGGAGGAAGGAAGCCTTTGGGGTAGGATAGGAGGTTGGGGAAGGGTGTGCTGGTAAATGATTAACAGCCAGCTCTCAGAAAGGTGGATGTGCACACCACACACACACACACACACACACACACACACACACACACACACTTTATATTTTGTCGATACAACATACATGTAACACTTGCTGTATAAACAATTGTAAATCACGTGGTTTAGGGCTATTGTAAATTCTATTTAATTGCGTCTTTTGGGAATGTTTACATTGTATTTTCTTGACCTCTTATGTTGGTAGGTGACTGATGGTTGTAGTTCAATGATTTGACAAATTGAATCATGTCCCAATCTACTAATTATTTCTACATATATATACGTATGATCTATTGTGAACTGTTGCTCTTATACATGTTATTTCATGTATGTGAACTGAACCATATCTCAGTTCTGACATCACCACAGATGTTAGAAATCTATTTCTTCACTAATAATGTGAGCAGTGTCTTCAGGTCATAAATTTCAAAGACTGAAAGACTGCCCCTGCCATTGTCATGTGTGCGCTTCATAATGAAACCACTATACACTTGTGTTTACTTTCCAGTAAGAGTTTCTCCATCATTTAGAGTGCAGATCAAAAACTTTCTCTAGAAGGCAAAAATTCAATATTTTAGGCTTTGTAGGCCACATATAATCTCTACCATATTTTACAATTTTTGGGGAATGCCAAAATTCTTAGTTTGCAAGATGTATAGAAACATCTATGAAGCTGGGTCTGGTGGCACACGCCTTTAATCCTAGCACTTGGGAGGCAGAGGCAGGCGGATCTTTGTGAGTTCAAGGCCAGCCTGATCTACAGAGTGAGTTCCAGGACAGCTGGGGCTACAGGGAGACCCTGTCTCGAAAAGGCAAAAAAAATAAATAAATAAATAAAAAGAAACATCTATGAGCCAAAATTTGCCTGCCTACCTTTCTCCATCAACCCCTTCAACCAATGACTCTCAGTGGTTGGAGAAGGGGCTCTGTATTCGCTTTCTTAATTTATCAGACCTACCTTAATATCACTAAATTTGTCATTACATATATGACATAATGTAATGGCAGTAATGGCGGTATCTTCACTTCATAAATACACACCCACATTTAACCAATCCCTGATTGGTAATATTTAGTTTGTTTCCAACTTTCCTCACTTATGTGATACGTCATTTATTATCCTTTGTAGTTAAATGTTTGCTTGCATCAGGCTTTAATTTTAGAGATGGATTTACTAAGTCAGAGTGAACACGTTTATAAGACGCTATAGTAAACTTAGCAAACTGCTTTCAGAAAGGGTGCCCCCAACCACCTGTCTGGGTTGCTCAGTCTTAAAGTGCCTCCAAAGGTTAACAATGGTTCTCCATCTTATTTTTGGAGACAGGGTCTCTCTCTGAAGCTGGAGCTCATTGATTAGTCTAGACTGGCTGCTCAAGGATCCTCTCGTCTCTTCCTCTCCAGTACTTGGATTATAGATGTGTTCCACTACCCCTGGCTTTTACATAGGTGCTAGGGATCTGGGCTCAAGCTGTAAAGTGCTTACTTTTGCATATCAGTCACTTTTCTGCTGCTGTGATAAAACACTGTGACCAAGGCAACTTATCAAAGGAAGCATTGAGTTGGCTTACTGTTCACAGTGTTAGGGTCCGTAATGGTGGGGGAGGCATGGTGGGAGAAAATGGCAGGGGCGGAAAGCCTAGTGATCACATCTTCAAGCAGGTGCAGGAAGCAAAGAGAGAGTGGAAATCTGTCAAGGCTTCAGAACTCTCAAAGCCCGCCCCCAGTGACATGCTTCCTCCAGCAAGGCCACACCTCCTAAAATGTCCCAAAACAACACCACCAACTGGGGACAAAAAGTCCAAATTTTTGGAGCCTATGGAGGACATTCTTATTCACCTTGCTAGCAAAAGGACTTGAGGTTCACTCTCAGAACCCACATAAGAAAACCCTGGCATGGTGTCACATGTTTGTCAGCCCAGCCCCAGGGAGACAGAGACAGGCAGATTCTTGAAGCTTGTGGGCCTGCTAGCTGGCTTCCTTGATGAGCTCCAGGCCACTGAGAGACCCTGTCTCCAAAGAGGTGGACAGCATTTGAGGAATACAAAGTTATTAGAAATTCTCAACAATTTTAATTACAGGCCTCATAGTTTCTGCTTGCACAGAGTCTCACAAATTATGTACCCAGTCCCATTCACTAATTCAGACAAGCCTTCCTGGCAGGATGGTGAAATCGTTTTGTTTGCCATGGCCTAACTTTTGACCTGGTGGAGAAAGCCCAGGCTGCTTTGAGGATTGATGACATGGACCATTTCTCAGAATTTGCTGTGCTTGGGAACCACACGTAAAAGGAATTGCTCGATACATAGGACTTTTATTCTGCCATGGCTGCTGTTCCAGCCCCAGCTGGAATCAATTCTCCAAACTGCATTCAGCTTTTGTTAAAAAAAAAAAAAAAAAAAAAAAAGCCAGGATGACCCACATTTTGCCATGGGTTGCTATACAGGTTAATTGGATAGGAAATAGTCACAGCAGGCACTTAATAAAAGGCATAGCATGAAGATGAAGGCCATTGTTGGACTGGAGTGCTATACTGTGTCCAACCTGCATTTAAAACACAAAAGTTGCTAAAACATTATTAATGGGCAGAAAAAGGACCACATTTGGGATACAGTCTATTTTATACTTGGAAAGGTCTCTTTCTCTTTGGAAAATGGGGGCCAGCCTAGTGGTAAGTTATCTCACTATAGAGAAACAAAACTACTTATCAGAAAGGCAAGGGTTTAGGGTTTAGGGTGCTTGACCCCTTCCCCCAGGCTCAGCCAGCCTCCACCCCACCTCCCAATTCTCAGGGTGCAGATGGCAGCCTCTGAGGTAGTTGCTGTTGGCGTCAATGGCCCCAGTCCTTCAGAATTCTCTTCTAGTTATGTGTTTCCAGGTCAGATGAAGCTTTCCCAGATGGTCTAAGCCCCAAAGACCCTGCCCAAAAACAGAACTTGCCTCCAAGTATAAGTAGCCAATTGATAACTAAAGAGAATTAACAGAAATGTCCACTTAGAACACCCAGAGCAAATCCCCAGTTCATCAGCAGGTGACACTCCAGCAACACACCAGGACCTTTTAGGAGAAAACTTGATAGTTACAGTCCTTTGTTTTTCTGGTAGTGGGTTTCAGTCTGATTCGAAGGACTTGGGCAGCAGAGCAGGAGAGAAGCCTTGGGAGAGCCTCCATCCAATTGCTTGTCTCTTAAGATCGGGTGCCACCCTAAACAACTCACCTCTAGGAATTGCTCTGAAGAGAAATCCCCACCAGCCTGTCCTAAAGGAGGGTGCCAGGGACACAGTTTGGATTTCCCACATATAGGACCTCAAGCCAGTGGGACTGAAGAAGTCACAGTGGATCAGGATGATGAACAGGATTGCTCTTCCCTAAAGTTGTCTCAGAATATTGCTATCGAGACTAAGACCACGGATTCAGAAGTAAATGCACATTAAGATAAAGAACACTCAAAGGAAAGGCAGTGTCTTCAGCAAATGGTCCTGGCCAAACTGGATCACCATCTGTAGAAGAAAGAAACTAAACTCCTACCTCTTACCTTGTACAAAGGTCAACTCTAAATGGATCAAAGACCTCAGTGTGAAACTTGAAACTCTGAAAATGTTAGAAGAAAACATTGGCAGTAACATACAAGATATAGGTGTAGGAAAAGACTTTCTAAATCAGACAGTAGTTGCAGAGGGAATAAGATCAATAATCATCAACAAATGGGACCTCATTAAGAGAAAACCCACTGGGTGGAAGGAAACCTTCACCAGTGACACATCTGACAAAGGTTTAACATCCAGGGTATATAAACTAAAACAAAGGACCAAGAAAACAAATTACTCAATTAAAAGATGGGCTAAAGATCTGAACAGAGACTTCTCAAGAGAAGAAATAAAGATGGCTGAGATACATTTTTAAAAGTGTTGAAAGCCGGGCATGGTGGTGCACACCTTTAATCCTAGCACTTGGGAGGCAGAGGCAGGTAGATTGTTGTGAGTTCAAGGCCAGCCTGGTCTACAGAGCAAGTTCCAGAACAGCTGGGGCTACGGGGAGACCCTGTCTCAAAAAGACCAAAAAAAAAAAAAGTGTTGAACATCATTAGTAATTAAGGAAATGCAACCTAAAATCGAGATTTCATCTTACACTGGTAACACTGGCTATGATCAAGAAAACAAATGATACAAATGAGCCACTCAAAAGATAGAGCAAAGAGCTTAACAGAGACTTCACAAGTGAGGAATTAGAGATGGCTGAGAAACATCTTAAAAAGTGTTCAACATAGCTAATAATTAAGGAAATGCAAATTAAAACCACTTTAAGATATCATCTCAAGGGGCTGGAGAGATGGCCTAGCGGTTAAGAGCACCTACCGCTCTTACAGAGGACCCGGGTTCGATCCCCAGCACCCATATGGTGGCCGAGAACCATCTGAAACTCCAATTCCAGGAGAACTCCAGTTCCAGGGGAATCTGACACCCTCTTCTGACCTCCACAGCATTGCACGACAGGGGTGCACAAACTTGCATGCAGACAGTACATTGATACACATACAGAAATAAATAAATGCCGGGCGTGGTGGTGCATGCCTTTAATCCTAGCACTTAGGAGGCAGAGGCACGCAGATCTCTGTGAGTTCGAGGCCAGCCTGGTTTACAGAGTGAATTCCAGGACAGCCAGAGCTCCAGGGAGACCCTGTCTCAAAAAGACCAAAAAAAGATATCATCTCACGCCAATAAGACTGGCTAGGATCAAGAAAACAAATGATACCAAATGCTGGAGAAGTTGTGGGGACAGGGGAACACTCATCCACTGCTGGTGTGAATGTAAACTCATACAGCCACTATGGAAAGCAGCGTGGAGAACCCTTGGAAGACTCAGAATGAATTTGCCACCTGACCCAGCCATACCACTCCTGGGTATGTAACCACAAGACTCATCTTAGTGCAGAGATACATGCACAGCCATGTTTATTGCAGATCTCTTCACAATAGCAAAGAGCTGGAACCAACCCAAGTGCTCTTCAACTGATGAGTGGATAGAGAGAATGTGGTACATCTACACAGTGGAGTTCTATGCAGTGGTAAAGAAAGATGACATCATGAACTTTGCAGGTAAATGAGTGGAGCTAGAAGATATGCTGAGTGAAGTAACACAGTCCCAGAAAAACAAATGATGAATTGTATCCCTCATCTGTGGATGCTAGCACCAATTACCTAATTGTATGGCAAACTGAGCAACATTAATGTGATCTGAACACAACTGTGCTCTTATATTGTAGAATCCCTTAAAAAATAAACAAATAAAACTTTAAAAAAAAAGAAAGCAAATGATACCAAATGCTGGAGAGGTTGTGGGGAAAGGGGAACACTCATTCACTGCTGGTGGGATTGCAAACTCATGCAACCCCTATGGAAAACAGTGTGGAGAACTCTTTTTTCTATATATTTTTGAGACAGGGTCTCCCTTTAGTCCCAGCTGGCCTGGAGCTCACTCTGTAGACCAGGATGGCCTTGAACTCACAGAGATCCGCTTGCCTCTGCCTCCCAAGTGCTGGGATTAAAGGTGTGCGCCACCACACCCGGGCCAGGAAAATAGTGTGGAGAACTCTTTTTTTTTTTTTTTTAAGACAGGGTCTCCCTGTAGCTCTGGCTGTCCTGGAACTCACTCTGTAGACCAGGCTGGCCTCAAACTCTTAAAAGACTAAAAATGAACCTACCATTTGACCCAATCATACCACTCCTGGGTATATACCCAAAAGACTCATCCTACTGTAGGGATACATGCACAACCATATTTATTGCTGCTCTTTTCACAATAGCAAAGAGCTAGAAACAACTCAAGTATCCCTCAACTAATGAGTACATAAGCAAAATGTGGTACATCTACACAATGGAGTTCTATGCAGTGGTAAAGAAAGATGACACCATGAACTTTGCAGGCAAATGGTTGGAAATAGAAGCTGTTATGCTAAGTGAAGTTAACATAGTTTCAGGAAAACAAATGATGTATGGTGGCCTTCATTTGTGGATCCTGACACCAAACCCTTATAAGTAAGTCAAGGGGGTAATTTGTTAGTAAAAATAATACCACATTGATTGATATTACTACAGATATAGCTTGAAGTTTATGCTTATTTCCCTAAGTTCTAAGATTTATGAGAAAGAATAAATCTCTTCCTTAAAAGTACATTAAAACATACATCAACTTGCTATGTAATTTAGGAATGTACAGTTACATTTCTTTTTGCCTGTATGCAACTTTACTAGTAAAATGTGAATCCTTAAACGTGTTTTGGAATTAACCTATAGTTTATTTACAGACTTTGTAATTTTGGTATATGTGTGGAGTGTGTATATACATATTTTAGAGTAATATTAATTAAAAGGAATAACAAGAACAAAAAAGACTGCTCAAAGAACTGACCAAAACGGTAAACTTCTGGATCAAAAAAGTTAAAAAAGACTGAGAAAAAGATGCAAGATAGGACTTAACACGTATGACAGAATGCATGAGTTCTGGGGGCGGGGGGCATGGATGGAAGAACTGACCTAAATTTGATTAAGAAATGTTGTATGAAATGCACAAAAGCTCAATAAAAAAAATTAAGAAAAAAAAATGACACTGAAAGGAGAGGCTAGAGAGATGGCTCAGCGGTTAAGAGCACTGGCTGCTCTTACAGAGGACCCGGGTTCAATGCCCAGCACCCATGTTGTAGTTAATGACTGATGGTAACTTCAGTTCCAGGAGATCCAAAACCCTCTTCTGAATATGTGGGTACTGCACAACATGGGTGCACATACCACATGCAGGCAACACACTGATAGATATAAAATAAAAATAATAAATAAAATATATTTTTAAGGGTACTGAAAAGAATCTGAACAAAACGATGACAGAGTCCTGTTGAAGGAGCGTTACCAAAAAATCCTGGACAAGTAGAGGCAGGCAGAGAAGCAGCTCCGAGTGCAGTTAAAGCAGCATCAGCAAAGGAGAGAAGAAATGAGGAGCCGCCAGGAGACGCCAAGGGCTCTGTGACCATAAAATAGGAAGGAACCAAGAAGGCAGGGAAAGAAAAGGAGTCGGTGCCAAAGGAGCAGCGTCTGAAAGCTGAGATGGAGAAGCTCCGTGAGGAGAGCACAAGAGAAATGTTGGAAACGGAACTGGACGCTCAAGAACCAGGGTGGCAAAATAAGTCAGAATATTATGGAAAAGACAGACAGGGCCTGGAAGGCAGAGATCTTCTCACCAGGGTGCCGGAAAGAGTTGCTGGTATTAAAATGAGGACAGTTCTTACTGCACTCTACTTCACTCCAGTCAACTCCTCCAACACTGGGGACAGCTCATCCCTAACAGGAGTGGGAGACAAGGCCCAGTGGAATTTGGATGATGAAAAAGAATGTTCAGGACCAACCTAATAGTCACACCTGGCTAGCAAAGCCAGGAGCCATGCCCAGCAGTCCTCCTCACATCCTCACCCCAGCTTTGCCTCCAGCCCCCTCCGAGGCAGATTTTATGCTTCAGATATTCTGAAGCAGTCCCTCTCTGGCCCCTCAGGCACCTGTCTCCACTGAGTATATCACAATGCTCAAGGTTATCCCCAGCACAGATTTCCATTCTCATGTTTCCCCATCGTGGACTCTGCTCTTCCTAGTCCCACCAGCCTTCCCCACCTCTTTCTGGTTCACATGAGAACAGTCCTGGCTCAGGTTCCCTCCTCCATTTCACCCCTACCCCAAGCTTGGGTGGTGTCAGACTTCTACTGAAATGCTTCAGCCCCAACCAGTAGATGAACTGGAAAAGACGCTGGAGAAACTTCCGACTTGATTCCCACAGTGCAATAAGGCTCACATAGCCAACATACTTCAGCAAATCAAGACAGCATGCACCACCGCAGGCCTGACCCTGGAGGTGCTGATCCGGCTGGCAACTATGCTGCAGGCACAGCAGGAGGGGTCACGGCCCACACTCAGCCACGTGGTGGGATCGGAGCTTTGTACCCGGGTCCTCTAGCCTTGGTTTGGCTAAGCTTCTGGTCCATTTGTGCCCATTTGAATCCTGATCCTCTGCTGCTGTCCAACCAGAAACTTTGCTTTCTGGGTGCCTCCGGAAGCCACTGTTGGGTTTTTTGTTATTGTTGTCTGTTTTGTTTTTGTTTTGTAAGCCAAAATATGCTGGAGTTTAATGAGCAAAGCCAAAACAACACAGATAGTTGGGTGCACAGGAGTGCTTGGTATAGTCTGAACAAAATCTATCCGGATTCCAGGGTGAATGACATCAATGTTTTGGGAATAGGGCCCGGGCAGGGAGCAACAGGGTCCAGCAGTTCTTGCCTGAAGTTCTCAGTGGTCCACCTGGGGAACTTTTAAAGACATTCTCAGTTACAGGTAAGTTCTTGTCTAAATCTACATGATGGGAAGAGGAAGAAGCTGGTACATTTTACAAAGTTTATTCATATTACAGACTTCTAAGGCTCTGAGACAAGGGGTTGGGTGGCTTCGCCAAGGTGAGAATTACTAAGTAGGAGACAAGGTTTGAATCAAGGCATTTGATCCAGTATTGTCTGTTATTCTTACTGGATTTCTAGCAGAAATCCAAATATGAGTAAGCTCTAGTAGTCACAGCCTGGATTACAGGCTGTGGTGTTGGTCAATAAGTGAGGAACCAGTGTGAAGGAAACATGTATCTTCTCTGGGCTGCTGGTATAAAGGAGTGGATGGGAGGTTAAGTTGCATGAGAGAGGGAAGAGCCTCTGAAACAAGGGAGATTTCAAGCCCTGAAGGATACAATCCATCCATGGGAAACCTCTCCATGAACTTGGATTTGCCCACAGCACTGCCTCCCAGGCAGATGATCTTCACATTGTCCTGAGCATCATATTTCTCTTATTCCAGCTCCTAGTGCTTGGTTCTGTCCTCAGCCATTAGCCCCTGGATATAGACAAGAGCCAGCCTTGGACTCTTAGTCAGCTCATAGCCTAAGCACTCCACGGGCGGTGGGGCCATATCCCTGCCCGTGTTGTTTTATCCACTCCACTCCAGTGCTTTATAAAATGAGACTGACTGAGGCAGAAAATTTACTCTTGATAGTTTGCTTTCTCATTGAATATTTTACTATGCTGATGGTCATTATTTATATATAGATATCAGATTTATAGGATGCTCTGTTTTACATCAGCAAAATCGATGGTCCAAGAATAACATAGCCAGGTCTCACCTCCCCACCAGCTTCTATCTGCTCTACTTCCTGGATGGAAAAGGACAAATCCATAGGTTTTTCCCTGTGGTCAAGCCATCTGGCCACTAATACTCAAGTGCCACCTTGCAAGGTGTTCCCCTTCCCATTCCCTCTGTTCCCCCACTCCAGCCACCTTCCTCTTCCTTGACGGTTACCACCAAGTCATTTGGTGACTTGAGTGAGCTCCAAACAGGTACTGGGGGGGGGGAGATATCTGTGCAAAATTACTCACAGAATGATCTTTGAATGCTGGGTTTTCATTTACGAAGCAGAAATCTATGGGGGATAAAATGGAGCCATCTTGGATAAAATGGAGACCAAAGTGAGATGGAGCAGGTAGAGCTTCATGGTTTTAAGTCATGTTTTGTATACAGCCATCTAGAACTAGGTCAGTTTCCCACCCTGTGGCTGAGAACTGTGACTCTTTCCTAATCCTTGTCTTTTTTCCTATAGGAAATGGCTTTAGTTACCTTCTTTTCAGAATTAAATGTTAATCAAAAAAAATAAAGAAAGGCAAGGGTTTAGAACTTCCAGTGGTGCTGATGTGTTTACACTGTTCCTTTCCTGTTTCAGGGCCAGAAAGAAGCCTGTCTATGGAGTGGAATCAGCTATGATGAAAGATGTGATGATGCCTCTGGGATGGAGGCACCAACCGCTCTGTATACACAGACCGAGCATTTGTTAACCATGTACCACTCGAAGGCATTGAACACCTTGTGCAGAATTCCCTAATAGACACAGCCTATGTAGCTGCTACCTCCCCTCCATGCTCCCAGAGCCAGCCTCCCTCTCCTCCCACACCTCTTCTAATTCTTCATCTTAACTTTGTGTTTCCTTGTCTGTCTCCTTCACTAGCCCACAAGTTCCTTGAATGTAAGTACTATATTCTATTGCTGGTGCTGCTGGTACTACTATTGCTTTTAATCTGTGTCCCTCATTCTAGAAAAATACCACACTTGCCCTAGATACTCAATGAATTTCTATAGGTAAGTGAAATAACGAATGGCATATATATGGATAGATAGATACATAGATAATAAAAAACCAGAAACAAAAAAGAGAAATGAGTAAGGTATATGAAGGCAGAGAACAGAGCAGTAAAATGTAAAATGTAAAAAATGTAAAAAAAAATGTAAAAAATGTAAAAAAATGTCAGATAAGTATATAAAGAGCTCCAATCATAATGGGAGTAATAATGACACATTAAAAATGTATGTCTGTCAGATACATTAAAAACATCCAAGCCCACTAATAATACAGAAATGTAAAACAAGGCCACTGATGTGTCATTCTTCCCCATCAGATAAACAAAAACATAAAGGAGCTTATTAACATATCACGCTGGCAAAGAAGAAGCACGTCTTCTATTTTGCCAGTGGGGACGGACACTAGCTCGGTTGTCAAGAGGACAGACAGCAACTGTACCTTTCACCTAGCAGTTCCATGCCTAGGCATTTATCCTAAAAGATAAACAAATGAATAGGAACTGAAATTTGAATACAGAGCTATCTTCACCTGCTGTGCTCCACACTTGGGTGTCAAAACACAGAAATGCTTTGTTCTTCTGTTATAAATCTTGCTACCCTGAGATCTAGGCCTTCTCCAAGAGTCACCAGACATTGTATAACCCAGCAAACCCAAAAGGCAAGTGCAGGCTGGTACAGGGCCTCCTTGGGACCATGCTTCAGCACTGTGGCTAGCATAGCTTTGATTAATCAGTGCCCATGCTGTAACAGTTGTTAAATATTTGAATATCACTCCCGTGTTCAAGGTTATTCGCTGCAACACAAACTGTGATAGCAAAGCTTGGGAAACAATCTAATCAATAGCTGATGCAGATTGGAACTTGCCCTGTGCCACACACTGCTGGAAGTGTTTGAGATTGATTAATATACTTTTTTAAAAAGTATATATGTTTTTATTTATTTATTTTCGTATGTGTATGAATGTACTGTCTGCATGCAGGTTTGTGCACCAGTGTCGTGCAATGCCTCGAAGTTCAGAAGAGGGCATCAGATTCCCCTGGAACTGGAGTTAAAGATGGTTCGCAGCCGCCATGTGGGTGCTGAGGATGGTACCCATGTCCTCTGCAAGAGCAGTCGGTCCTCTGCAAGAGCAGTCGGTCCTCTGCAAGAGCAGTCGGTGCTCTTAACTGCTAGGCCATCTCTCCAGCCCCAAGATTGATTAACATACTTAATCTTCACAGTGACCCAAAGTGGAGACACTATTGCAGTTTTCATTTTACAGTGAGAAAGAAAGCTATCAAAAAAAGAAGTGTAGCCATGTTCATAGAGCTTTTGAGAGCCAGTCTTCTATCAGACAGTGGAAGTCCAAAGTCTATGCTCTCAAAATCAAATCTGTATTCATAAGGGATAAATCCCTTAGGGCTTACCCATGAATGGAATGTTATATTACCACAAATAAGATGAAATTCTTTATAAATGCTGTCTACTAACAGAAAAGAAAATACAAAAAGATATAGCTGGCCAATTTGTGGATAACACATACGTGTATATGTATATGCATATATAATAAAGATTATATGTATCATAAACAAATACGTGAGTATATGTAAAATGACACAGATATGTAGAACATGTCTAGAATGATGCCTAAGAAACTGTTAGTACTGACCCCCCTGCCTCTGGAGGATGAGTGTTTGAAAAAAAACATGTGCTCTGTGTGTGTCTTCTGCAATTTTTGAATTTTATACCATGTTCATATATTGCCTATTTTATAAATTAAACCACAAATTCATATTAAAAAAAGATGATGACATAAACTCTCTGAGGCAAGAAGTAAAAGATTAGACAGAAAGAGAAACAATACATAGGTCATTAGTAGCTGATAGACCAATCCCCTTAGTCCACAATAAGGGCAGAGATTGGGGAGTGGTGGGGAGGGGCGTAGGGGGCATCCTGAGGAAGAAACCAAATTAAGGAGGCTGTGATCATTGTTAACAGTGAGTTGAGTTGTAAATGCTATGAAGGTCACTACAGATTTGTATGTCTTGTACAACTGTGAAGACCCAGGGCAGGTGAGCTGAATATGTGGAGGGGTCCAGAAGGGACCAGCAGGCTGCACAGAAGGCAGCCCATGGCCCCTTCCTATGGACATTCAGAGGAATATAGACTAGGCGTGCCCATGCCTCATCCTGTCCCCATTGCCAGTGCTGGTAAGGATAAGCTGTGTCTGTATCCTCAAGGGACAGGGCAAGACACAAAGAAGTAATTGAAGGGTTGGGAAGAAAATCGGACCAAGAAAAAAATGGTTCAAGTTGCTGAGATTGTTGGTTCTGAAGGAGGACAATTACTGTCCCCTACTTGATGACTGACTCGGTGTTCATTGTTGAGGGAGTGGTGGCCAGCTGTTCTCTGCCGCCACAAAGAAGACAAAGAAGGAAAGATCTTTGGCTGCAGCATGCACGATTCGAATGGAACTCGGAAAAACCTTCGTCAGAGAAACTAAAGTTGCTAAGCTCCCAAGGAACAGATTCTGGTGGAAGATGCTGTCTGGTTGCCGCTCCCTCTTGACAGGACGTGAGGATGTAGAAGTCAGCCTGGCTTTGGAATTGCCATCCTACCAGGCAGGCTGCACAGGCCTTCCGTGCCTGTGTCTTCATCAGAAGCTGTGGGAAACCAGCCCCCAAGAAAACCTGTGTCAAGAAGAAAGTCTCAGAAAGTTGTCCTGAGGGTAAAAGGCAATCTTATGTGTACAGCATTTACGGTGGGCCCCAACATGGGGGAAATTCTCAATAGGGACCAGCTATTGCTCTTCAGTGCAAAAGAGACAGTGTCTACTAATAGCAAATGTCCCAAGTGCTTTAGATGGCTGCTTGAGTTTGTCCCTGAAGGAGTCTTTGAGTCAAGAAAATATTCCAAATGCCTCAATGGTTTATATACACAGTTTCCATCTTTTTTTTTTCAGACAGGGTCTAATGAATTACAGGTTGGCCTTGAAATCCCAACCCTTCTGCCTCCACCTCCCAAATAGGCATGTACCACCACAGCCAGTTTGTGCATGTGTGGTATTCAAATGTACAGTGAAGGCAGAGTATAATTTAGGGGAAAATCCTTTCTAAGTGGCAAAAACACAAAACAAAAAATTCTAAACATTTTGTTTCTTAAGGGATAAATGTTTCTTGGATATTGAAATATTAAAGTCGAAGAATTCTTTCTCCAACTAAGACAAGTGAAAGAAACATCACTATAGTTCGAAATAGACTTCCAGAGAAACTAGTTGTGTTTCAACCATAAAATGCAGCTTTCTAGGGCCCTTTAACCTGGCACTTCAATTTCTATGCCTGTTCCTGAATAAATAAAATAAAAATGGCTTTAAATTTCACTTTGGATAGTGTTCATAATTTCTAACCATGAAAAGGGAGGCAGGACATTCATGGAAGGGTGGCAATGTCTGTTTGCCTCCTCCGAGAGATCACCTCCTCCGAGAGATCACCTCCTCCGAGAGATCACCTCCTCCGAGAGATCACCTCCTCCGAGAGATCACCTCTCACCACAAGTGGATAGAACTGTGCATGTGCTTCATACATACTCACACACACCACACATATATACACCATACATTCGAACACCACACATACACACATGCACACACCACATAAACACGCATGTACACACCATGCATACACATACCACACATACACACATACATGCACCACACATACATAAACCACAACACATATGCATATACACCACAGGTACACATATACATCACATGAACACACATGCACATATATACACACCATACGTTCACACACCATGTATATGCACATGTAGAAAGCTTTCCTTTTGTGCTGAACAGGAACCATGCGGACCTGCTAAGGGGAGGGGGACAAAGCACCTGCCAGCATCTGCTGTAGGGAGCTGGCCTCTCAGCTCAGAGACCAGCTGGCTACTTCCTGTAGCCCAGCCTGGGTAGTACTTCCAACTCAGGCCCTTAGCCTGGACCCTCAAGACACGTGTTCCACTCTTGGCTGTGACTTCCCACCTGCCCAGAGACTGCTGAGCCCTGGACAGGAATTTCCAGGCTGATGGCTGTTGGCCTATCTTCAGCCTATGTCCACTCACAACACCAGCTACCCAGATTGGTGGTCCTCACAGGGACCTCTTTCCAACCCACTGGCCACCCGAACGAAATGCAGGCCTACCTTGGCCTGTATGCACACAATAATTAATAAAAATTACAGCTGGGAATTCCATGATTATGTTACTTGGAAATTCAGATTTACTCCTTGCTACAGCCTGTTTTTATAAACTAAATGACGTCAGTCCCAGAGCCAATCATAGGCCCCCCATCTCTGCACCACTTTGTTTGCTCCTCCTTGGGGTGGAGTCAGACTATTGACCACGTGGTGCCCTGAGGCGTGCTAGCTGAAAACTAGCCAGCAATTCAAATGGGATCTTCCCACATGCACACACACCACACATATACACACATATGCATGCACACATACTATACATACATATATGCACATATCACAGACATGTACACTCACACACATACACAGGGATACTCGTATATGCATATACACATACACATATGAGCATGAATACAGATGTACACACATGTATACATACACATACCAGAGACATACATTCACACACATGCATATATGTATACACACATAAACCCACATACACACGCACGTGTACACACACACACACACACACACACGCATTGAGAAGAAAGCAAAAGCTACTGGAAGACAGACTCTCTAGAGAAATTGTACTGGGAACCTGGAAGTAGAAAGAGCAATAAACTGGGAGACAAGATTAAGACTTAAAGACCAATTACCTAAAGGAATAGGATGCTTAGACCATCAGACGTCAAACCCGATGGGGAGAGGAAACAGTACTAATGCACAGTAGCAGTAACAGCAAATTCAACTGAATTTAGATATTTTTATTTGATCAACGATTTGAAGTGCTAATTTCCTTGGAAGGTTTCCATGTGTCTCATACCCTTGCATTTCTAGTGCCCCTGCAGACTTTATTCTGTCTTTGCTTCACACAAAGATAGTCCTAAGCCTTGGGAGAAAATGGTTAATGAGAATTCGAGAACACATGCCCTGCCCAACCTTGAGCGATGGGTGGATTTCCAAGAGAAATCTACACAGGGTTTCTAGAGAGTTCCCAAGTCTTACAAAGAAGTTTGGTACCCCAAGTGCAGTGGGAAAACTGCAGAGCTACATCCATGCAGGCTAGGTCAGTGGACACCCAGATGAAGAGGAGGAGGAGGAGGAGGAGGAGGAGGAGGAGGAGGAGGGTCTCCTGTGGTTAGAAAGGCTTTGACTGCATGGATCCTGACGCAACACTGGAGCAGAGCCTAATGAGAACCACAGTTTAGGGGCCAGAGAGTCGGCTCAGTGCACAAGGCGCCTGCACACAAGAGTGAGGCTGGAAGTTGAGGTCCTCCTGGCCTCCGTCATGGCAACCTGCCTCCCTGTAATCCCAGCCCTCAGCAGGCAGAAGTAGGGGTTCCCTGGGGCCAGCTGGCTAGATGACCTGAGTCCATCGGGGTTCAAGGAGAGATGCTGCCTTAGAATAAAGTGCAGTGTGGTCGAGCAAGAAGCCTGATGTCAAGCTTTGACCTAGGCCTACACACACAGTTACATGCACCTGCACACATGCACACATACACTCACACATATGTACCCCAATGCACATACACATGCAAAAAAAAATCAAGGCTTATTTGCTCACTAGCTTGAAAGAATGGAAAATAGTATTCATTCCCAGAAACTTCAGGGTTCTTTTTTTCTTTTTGAGACAGAATCTTACCACCTAGCCTTGGCGGACCTGACTCACTGTGCAAAGAAGGCTGGCCTCCTCCTCCTCTGTTCCTTGAGTGCAGAGAACGCAGGTGTTCTCCATCATACCCAGCCTGGGCTTCTTCTTTCTCCAAGAATATTTTATTTCCATCACACATACTGTAAGTTAGTTATACAAAATGACGAGTTTCATCATGACGATTTGATACATGCATACAAGGTGCTTTGGCCATAACACTGCCATCACACCTGACCCTACGGAGGCTGGGGAAGGATGGTGGTGCTCTCAGCGTTCTTTCAGTCAGCACTGGTGTATGGGGTGCTCTGCTCCTTTGGTGTCTTCTTCGTGGAGTTTGTGGGGGCGTTTCCAGAGTCTCTTGGATCCCCTCCATAGGGATCGCGGCGCAGCAGTTTGGGAGCCCAATTGGCAGTGCCCTGAGCACAAAGTTGGGGCCCAGGCCAGTGGTGATGACTAGGGGCATCTTGGCCCCGCTGAGGATGCTGCTTGTGTCATTCGCTACCTCCTTGACCCACCTATGCCTGAGTATTGGCCTGCTGCCAGGCTCTGGCTGGGCCTTGACCCTCACTCCAACCCTGGCCTGCCTGTCCCGCTGCTTCTGGCCACGGGGCTGGCGCTGACGCTGACAGGAGAGGGCCTCTCCTCTTTTGCATTTTCCCTCCTCTTCCAGTGGCTGCTCAGCTGCTATACCTGGAGGGGAGCCCTCCGGCTAGCGTCTGCCCTTTCCCTACACCTGGTAGCCTGTGGCGCTCTGCTCCGCCCACTCTCCCTGGCTGAGGACACTGCTGCGGGTGGCCCCGGGGCTCAGTTTACCTCCCAGCTCCATCACGACCCCTTCCGCTGATACTCTGTTGCTCTCACGCTAATCAACACTGGTTACTCATTCCCTACGTCCACCTGGTGGCCCACCTGCAGGACCTGGGTTGGGACCCCCTGCCTGCTGCCTTCCTACTCTCAGTGGCTGCTATTTCTGACCTCGTGGGGCGTGTGGCATCTGGTTGGCTGGGAGATGCAGTTCCTGGGCCGGTGGCACCGCTACTGATGCTTTGGACCTCTTTGACAGGGGAGTCACTAGCCCTGTACCCTGTGGCTCAGGCTCTTACCCTTGGTGGTTCTGACTGTGGCCTATGGCTTCACATCAGGACCCCTGACCCCAGTGGCTTTCTCTGTGCTACCTGAACTGGTTGGAACTGGGAGGATTTACTGAGGCCTGGGACTGGTGCATATGGTAGAGAGCATCTGGGGACTGCTGGGGGCTCCTCTTTCAGGCTACCTCCGGGATGTGACAGGTCTTCCTTCTTTCAGGAAGTGGAGTTCTTACCACTCTGCCCCATTTCTTCTGCTTCTCAGTTTCTGCCTCCAGACCCCAGGATCTTGTAATGGAAGTACTTGCTACCAAAGTCCTCTTGCCCAGGGAAGAGGGGCTAGGAGGGGACTGAGCTTCACCTAGAGGCAGGGGCGGAAAGCCAGGTCTTCTGCCCCATGGAGGCATCCACAGAAGCACAGCGCCTTAAGATTCTTGACCTGCCTCCTCCAGAGCAGGCCTGGGGTCCCTGCGATTTTCGTGCCGCCCCCTGTTATTTGGGGAGGACTCCCATTTCATCTCCTTTGCTCTCCCAACCTTTGCTGAAGGATCCAGATCTTTTCTGAAGGATCCAGGAGATTGTTTCTGAAGGATCCAGGAGATCTTTTCTGAAGGATCCAGGAGATCTTTTCTGAAGGATCGAGATCTTTTCTGAAGGGTCCAGGAGATCTTTTCTGAAGGATCCAGGAGATCTTTTCTGAAGGATCCAGGAGATCTTCCTCCACTGAGCTGTGAATCAAATCTGAAAATCGAAGGCCAAGAGACCTCTCAAAAAAAATATCTGGATTCTATATACAAGAGAAAACATTTAATATTTGTCTTTATGAATCTGGCTCATTTTGCTTAATATACTGATCTCTGCCCATCCATTCTACTGCAAATGACATTTTGTTCATTATAACTAAGTAGGACTCCATTGTGTATATGTACCACATTTTTTTTTTTTTGGTCTTTTTTAAACAGGGTCTCCCTGTAGCCCCAGCTATCTTGGAACTTACTCTGTAGACCAGGCTGGCCTTGAACTCACAGATATCCGCCTGCCTCTTCCTCCCAAGTGCTAGGATTAAAGGCGTGTGCCACCATGCCTAACCTACATTTTCTTTAATTCATTCATCTGCTGATGACTCCTAGGCTTGGCTCTTGTACCACAATAAACGTGGATGTGTGGCTATGTCTGTTGCTTAGCCCTTTGGGTATATATACCCAGGAGTGGTATAGCTACATAATAGTGGAGTTCTATTTTTAAATTCTTGAGGAATCTCTCTACTGAGTTCCACAATGACTACACCATTAACATTCTTACCAATAGTGTATAAGGATTTGTTTGTACACACACACACACACACACACACACACACACACCATATTCTTCCCATCACTTGGTGTTATTGATTTTCTTAATGATGTCCATTATGACATCCTTGAGTTTCTGGTGAGAGATGCAAAGCCACTTAACACATAGAGGCAATACCTTGGTGGAAATTTGTCAATTGTTGCTGAAATCTTCCTTTCCTGGACCACTGTGATGGTTTGAATAAGAACGTGCCCCATAGGCTCTGAGAATTTGAATAACTGGTCCCCATTTGGGGGTGCAGTTTGGGAAGGATCGCAGACCTTTAGGAAGTGTCACCATGCAGGAGGAAGCATGCCACTGGGGGAGGCTTTGAGAGTAAATAGCCATGCCTAGTGCCAGTCTGGCTCTCTCTTTCCCATACCTGCTTGAAGCTGTGAGTGCTCAGCTGTCTTTTTCTGCTGCCTCTGCCACACTGCCCAACTGTCGTGGGCTCTTGTCTCTCTGGAACCGTCGGCCCAATAAACTCTTCCTTCTGTAAGTTGCCTTAATCATGGTGTTATAGCACAGCAGCAGGAAAGTCACTAATACAACCATGCTCTGCTCCTTCCATGTCAGGCGACTTCCTCCTTTGGTCCAGCCCACCACTCACACCCTGTCCCTGGGATACATGCTCCAGGTTGATGTCTTACATGCAGGACTGGAAGACTAGGTCGAAGATCAGCTGAATGTCTGCACTAATCACTGGACTTTTACTTTTCAGAAATAAGCTCCTGCTCTTACGTCTGTGATTCATAGCCATACATCATGATGGGGTGATATAAGACACACCTCACTGTAGAATGATGAACTATTGCACATACATGTCAGCTCAGCCCTCTCTTTCCTGTTTCTAGCAAAGGACATGGGAGTACCCACACTGGTTTGCTGATCAGATATCATAGATAAAGCTGGAAAGTGTGAATTAACTGTTATTTTATCAAAGCCCCTTTTGAAAGTGTTATCCATCCCTGCTACTGCTTTTATCAAAAGCAATCAGATAATCATTAGAACAAGGCCTGGTATTATTTCGTAAAGAAAGCTGGATCATTACTCATCGTACTTTAATTACCTAGTTTAATTTCGTCAGTGACACCTCCTTTAATTTTCTTCTTCTGGAGAAAGTTCTTGGAAGCTGTTCCCTATCATTTCTGAGACTGTCATTACCTACCTCTGAAAATTAAACACTTATCCATTAATATTTTGAACTGAATTTTTTAAAACTTTCAATCCTAAACATGAACCTTCATTAATCATTTTGGTAATACTTACTTTGTGAATCCAAGTCAATAGTCAACTAGAACTAATCATGGACTTTTAAAAAATGAATGACTGATTCGTTGAAGTATTGCTGGTTTTGGTATAATATCAGGCCACCTACCATCAAATATGGACTTTCCTGGACTTAACTGCTGAGCACATTCCATCGAAAAAGCAAAACACCTGTCTATAGGATAAAACAAGTGAATGTGTCCATGGCAACCATACATGTACTTTAACATTACCATTTCTCCTCTTGAGGTATAAAAGGGAGTAGAGGCAGATTTCAAAAACCAAACAGATTCTTGAGCAATGGCAGGAAAAAACATCTGAATATTAGATCAGTGTGCTGCTAGGGAGATGTCATCCCCTCAGTTCCTCCAAAAACATGATAGTCTGTGTTTTTAAAAACATATTTGCCTATTAGAAAACTTGGATGTATGATGCTGAGGGTAGCTGAGAATATAAACCCTTCCTGATTCACCCTAAATCATCCCTGCATCCATTCCTGCATTCATTCAAAACACATACATTGAGCCCCTGTTCTGGGACAGTCTCCAGCTATTTAACAAAAGACTGGTACGTTTCTTGTCTTCATGCATCCTATTATCTAGTAAAAAGAAAAAAAATCAACAAAAGTAAAAGCAACTGAAAAGAATTGAAATAAATCTCAGTTAAAACCTCTATGGTTTCAAATAGAAGAACCAAAGAAAATTAGATAATCATCTGTGTTGGTTACTTTCCTCACTGGGGAGAGAAAACAGCTGATAAAAGCCAGTCAAGTATGGAAGGGTTTGTTGTGGCTCACACTTCACAGTCTGTCTTGAAGGGAAGTGAGGGAGCAGGAGATGAGGCAGACTGTGCAGGGATCCCACAGTCAGGAAGGAGTAAGGGATGGTGCTTGTGCTCAGCTCGCTTTTTCTCCTTTTTTAAAAAAATTACTTTTTTTTTCATTTTTTAACAATAAGTAATAATTTATGAGTACAAGCATCCTTTATGTAAAACCAATTTGCAAGCAGTTGTGCCCAAACCCACACAGCCCAAGGGTCCCACCATCTAGCTGGGGGGGGGTCTTGTATGTTCAATCAAGTTGATCAAATAAGTGTCCAGACTGTATTGCTGTAGTTTCGCCATTCACCCCAATCTCAGCCCTTAGATTCTATCATTCCCCCTCTTCCGCAGATTGTTCCCTAGGCTTAGAAAAGGGGTACAGGTGGACGGGAAGCAAAACAGTCTACTTTCTCTGGAGCTGTTGTCTTGGACTCTTGTCAATTCTGGCTGTTTCCTTTCATGGGCTGACAGTTTGTCCAGGAATAACCTTTCAATCCTACTAATGAAGCACAAGCAATTAGATATATAGGTATTTAAACAGTACTAATTGTTATGGTAGGTTACTTTGGTATAGACACAGATGTTTGGATGGTATGTTAATCCATGAATTATGTTTTTTCTGTAAAATATGACAAGGTCTTACTGTGGCTTATAATATCTCCTAACCACTAGAGGATGTAAGCTTGTGGCATCAGCCATGGGTTATTCCTCCAAGGAGAGAGCTAATAGCCAATTAGATTTGGGATATACAGGCATATGGCTGCCACTGCTGCACAGTATTTACAGGTAGGTGAGGTGTAACTGGTGCTGATGGAGGAGTCTTGCTTGACTCAAGGAGACCTATATTTGCTTTATTGGTTTAGTGGCCTTTGGTAACACTCTCTGGTATTCCAGAGACCAACTGTACACTTGCAAGTGTGGTCTCAATGCATCTTTTCCATGCTTACATCAGGTCTTCAACAGCAGGGCCTTATTGCCTCTCTTCTTGCAGGTATCCCAGTTTACAGGCAAGAAGCCTTTACTTTTTAGGGGGGGCTTGGATCCCTTGACCAACATCTCCTTGGTAGAATAATCCATTGCTGATATCAGAGCTCTCCTATATTAATATATTTTGCTTAAGTGCATAGCTTAAGGAGACTTTAGTATTATATTTGGATCCAAATAGAGAATAATCCTTTTCACAGTTCCTATGTCTATTAGTCAACTAAAGAAGGCATTTTTACTGGTTTTATAAGAGGTTACCTCTATAGCAGTTGGCTCCAATTTACAGTTAGAGAATGTCCTCATCATCATCATATTTCTCTTTGTTCTATGGGGGGAGGTAAGAAAGTCTCTAGTATTAAAACCTTGCGGCACCTAAAAGGTAAGTTTCATTAGGACTCATTATAAATAGTTGTTACAAGTAGGATCCACCGAGGGGTTTGATGTCTGTAGCAATCTGAGGCTTTTCTTCCTTTCAATGTTCAGATGAGCCAACCTTTCTGCTGGCACTTCCTGGTACATCCTACACAATGCAAAGCTGTATCTTTTCTTTCTCAGCCATTAAGTTGGTGACATTTTGACCTGTTGGAACATACAAATCTTTTCCCGTAGTTAGTTTTAAGATTTGAATTGCAAGGTTTTTGACAAAAAGGTTTCATATCTATCTGTATCCCCCTTTTTTATTTTAGGTTTTTGTTTTTTGACCTATGAGTTTCAAAAAAGCAGTTGTATTACACATACCTATTGGCTGGAATCAAGGTGCAGATTTCATCAAATTGACCCATGCTGTTTTGGGTGACAGTATGTGGTTAACTTGGGAAGCAAACTTAATTTTTTCAGTTAAATCACCCTGCAGGTAAAAGAGAATGCTACAGGGTGATACTGTACAACAGAAAAATTATAGAGAACATTTGTATGTGCCAATCCCAAAGTTATTGTTATACAGATTTTAAGTAAAACAGATGTGCACAACAACAATTTATATTTCCAATTAACTCAGGTGCATTACTGTTTTTATCAGAACCTTTAAACCAGTGTTGTTTAATACACACATATTTACTTTTATTAAGTCCTAAAACACCATGTAACCTGTAGACAGAGTCTGGGAAAAATTGGATACTTGTTGAACTCACGTCAATTAAATATGTATTAATCGAGGAAACACCCGTTTCCCTCTCCCACCCCTCCCACCCTTCCTGATTCACCATTTCAGTCAGTTTTCTGATGCAGTCTTTCTGTTGTTCTTTTAATATACATCCCTCTCCACAAGAAATATTTATAACTGGGTTATTGGCGCTAGCATCCACATATGAGGGATACCATTCATTGTTTGTTTTTCTGGGACTATGTTACTTCACTTAATATAATGTCTTCTAGCTCCATCCATTTACCTGAAAAGTTCATGATGTTGTCTTTCTTTACCGCTGCATAGAACTCCATTGTGTACATGTACCACGTTTTCTCTATCCATTCATCAGTTGAGGGGCATTTGGGTTGGTTCCAGCTTCTTGCTATTGTGAACACAGCTGCAATAAATATAGCTGTGCATGTATTTCTGCAGTAAGATGAGTCTTGTGGGTATATGCCCAGGAGTGGTATGACTGGGTCAAATGGCAAGCTCATTTTGAGTCTTCTAAGGGTTCTCCACACTGCTTTCCATAGTGGCTGTACAAGTCTATATTCCTACCAGCAGTGGATGAGTGTTCCCCTTTCCCCACAACCTCTCCAGCACTTGATATCATTTGTTTTCTTGATCCTGGCCAGTCTTATCAGAGTGAGTGATATTTTAAAGTGGTCTTAATTTTCATTTCCCTAATTATTAGGGATGTTGAACAGTTTTTAAGATGTTTCTCAGCCATCTCTAATTCCTCCTCTGTGATGTCTCTATTCAGTTCTTTGCTCCATCTTTTGAGTGATTCATTTTTTTCTTTCTTCTTTGTTTTTTGAATAGCTTGTATACTCTGGAAATTAATGCTTTGTCAGATGTATCTGCAGTGAAGGTTTCCTCCCACTCTGTGCTCTGTGGGTTTTCTCTTCACTTCCTTGATTGTTTCTTTTGATGTACAGAAGCTTTTGAGTTTAATGAGGTCCCATTTGTCAATTGTCGATCTTATTTCTTGTGCAGCTGCTGTCTGATTTAGGAAGTCTTTTCCTATGCCTATGTCTTGTAATCTGCTGCCAAGTTTCTCTTCTATCACCTCCAGAGTTTGGGGTTTCACGCTGAGGTCTTTGATCCATCTGGAATTGACTTTTGTACAATGCGAGAGGTAGGGGTTTAATTTCATTTTTCTACAGGTGGTGATCCAGTTTTGCCAACACCACTTACTGAAGAGGCTGTCTTTCCTCCATTGTCTTCTTGGCTCCCTTGTCAAATATGAGGTGGCTGAAATTGTGTGTGCTCAGGTTTGGCTCTTCAGTTTTATTCCATTGGTCAACTGGTCTGTTTTTGTGCCAGTACCAGGCTGTTTTTATGACTATAGCCCTGTAGTATAGTTTGATGTCTGGTAGAGTGATCCTCCCTGTATTGCTCTTTTCGCTCAGGGTTTCTTTGGCTATTCAGGGTCTTTTGTTTTTCCAAATGAAATTGAGGATTTCTTTTCTAAGCCTGTGAAGAAGCTCTTGGGGATTTTGATTGAGATTGCATTAAATCTGTACATGAGTTTGGATAGAATGGACATTTTTACTATATTTATTTTCCCAATCCATGAGCATGGGAGGTTTGTCCATCTTCTGATGTCTTCCTCAATTTCCTTCTTCAGGGGTTTAAATTTTTCGTTGTAGAGATCCTTGGTGTCTTTGGTTAGGTTTGTTCCTAGGTATTTTATTGTTTTTGAAATAAATGAATCCAAAAGTTGGTTCTTTGAGAGAATAAACAAGACAGACCTCTAGCCCAGTTAACCAAAAGAAAGAAAGAACAACTCCAAATCAATAGAATCTGTGATGAAAGGGGAAATATCACAACAGACAATGAAAAGATCCAGACGATCATACAGGAATACTTCAAAAACCTATACTCTACTAAGTTTGAAAACCTAGAAGAAATGGATGAATATCTGAAATCCTGGGAATCACCAAAGCTCAACCAAGAAGAGATGGACAGCCTAAATAGACCAATAATACAGGAAGAAAT
>VZQC01002875.1:3598555-3641167 GCA_009823505.1 Rhizomys pruinosus
ACTAGATCTAATCAAGCCAAAGACCACACCTTTAATCCCAGCTGGGGGGATAACTCCAACCTCACAGCCACAAAGGCCAATCAAACCAAAGACAGCAGGACCAAACGATCAGCAATCAGCTCGCCAAGGCACCCAGTTCCTACCTGTCTTCCCCTCTTCCTGCCGCTGGGCTCAAGAGATCTCCGAAAAAAATCACTTTCATGTATAGCTATTTTCTCTTTCTTCTGAAATATTATTGAAGGCATCTTTATTTATTTTACCTTATTATTAATGTCTACATAACAAATTGTTCACTAAGCATAGATGAATTTTACACTATGTAACTCACCATGTTTCTTGTTTTGATCTAGCTTCTAGGAAATTCTAAGTGTAAACTAATTTTACTTTATAGCATTCCTCTTAAGTCAGCATTTGTATGAAAAATTATTACTTTAGTTTGATAACATTGCCCCTGCTTCAAATGACTTTTGATTTTCCTTTTTCTTTAGCATGACTGCTTTCTATGTATGTTTGTTAAAGTGTGCTTTGCTATATGTGTCTTTTGGAAGTGAGAATAAACATACATAATAAACAACTAAATAGTTTTACTGTAAAGATGATCGGGTCTGAGACTTAGAATCCAAAGCTCACTTCTGCCCTTCTAACAGCATATATGGGTGAATTTGTGCTTTTTGAGCCTCAGTTTCCCCACCTACGAAGTGAGGCTAAGAGTCCTCACGTGAGATGAAGACTAAGTGAGGCCATGTATATAAACCACATGGCTCTGCTTGGCACACAGTGTTAATTAGTCACTACTTACATTAAAACAGGGAACTAGCTATACAAAAAGGCCTTTTGTCCGGTTTCTGGGATGGGTCAAGCTTGTTCCCCATCCCAGGAAAATAAGTGGGCATTTTTTAAAGCTGAAATTCTAAATTAATTTTAAATTGTTTCCTTTTAGTCTTCTCTAAGATTCTCGGCTATGTTCCATCGCCCCTTGTCAAGCTTTCTTGCCTAATTATAAACTAAATTTTGGCTTGTTAGCGGGAAAAATTTTCTCAGGCTCTGTTCTATAAACAATGCCAAGAAGTCACAGATGCTTTGAAAACCAGAAGGGCTCTCCCAGCTTGCAGTTGTCTTTTTTTTTTTAATCTAAAAGATACCACAAATGACTGTGGCTTTAAAAGTTATGTATTTGCTATCAACAAGCACAGCACATTAAGCCTTTCTGTTCTGTAACATGCTTCACACCCCCTGCCTTGTAACTGTTTATTTTTATGTTTGCCTCTCTCCTGGTAAAGTTCTTGTGGGCTAGATTGTCTCATTTTTCATTTATCTACTGTTACTATTTCAATGACTCATGCATAGTAGATGCTCACAAATATTTGTTGACTATCACAGAGATACTTGACCATCAACATTTACTGCAGCACTATTCACAATAGCTAAGCTATGGAACTGACCCAGGTGTCCATCAACAGAGGAATGGATAAAGAAGTGTGGTTTATAGACACAATGGAAATTGTTTCATCCATAAAGAAGAACAAAGTTAAGTCGTTTGCAGGAAAATTGATGCAATGATACTATTAAGGGAATTAAACCAGTCTCTGAAAACTAAATGTTGTGTTTTCTCTCATGTCTGCTTCTTATATTTTATATTTTATATAGATACATTAAATCACATACACACACACACACACATACGACATTATACATGACAGGAAAGTAGAAAGTGAAACTCTCTAGGGGAACAAAAGGGACTAGAGGTGAGACTGGGGAGAGTGGGCAGCATGGGGGCAGGGATATGGTCAATGTATAATATACACTTACATGAAAATGCCCTTACATAATACCATACCATGTTCAATGGCTATATACAATGAAAATCTAATTCAATGGCTAAACCCATCAATCAAAGCAACAACTGGATCAATATCACTTACACATTCTACTTGAGGTACAAAGAACTTTTAAAATAATATCAATTTAAACATATTTTAACTTGTTCTACCAAACAAAGCTTTGAAAATCTCAGAAGCATGCCAACTTCATAAAAAATTACTTCTTTCTGACTGAGAAAAGGATGAAAAACATGTTTGGTAGAATGCATGAGCTCTGGTGGGGTGGGGAGGTAGGGTGGGAGACACAGGTCTAGATTTGATTAGTAACATAATCTTGTAATATATATATATATATATATAAATTCTTAAATTAAAAAGGGGGATTTGGGAATCAGGGATTTCCCAAGACCACCTGAAGCACAGGTAGGAGCTGGGTGCTTTAGCCAGGCGGATTGTTTGGCTTGATTTAATTGTCTTTGGCTAGATTGGCTTGTGTGGCTGTGGGGGCAGAGTTGTCCTCCCAGCTAGTATAAAAGGTGGGCCTGTGTGAGTCTTGAGATCAGGGATTTCCCAAGACCACCTGAAGCACAGGTACCCGGGCACAGGCTAAACAGCAAACCACCACCTCCCTGCCAACTGGGATTGCCGAAGGAGTGTCCAAGTGGATTCTTTGGAGAACCCTCAGAACAGAAAGGGAAGAGTGAGTTAGACTTCCAATAGAAAGCCTAAAGCTTAGACGAGTCAACACTCCATAAGCAAGGAGAAGAGGAGAAGAACAAATCAATCAAACAAACAACAAAGGCATTTGAAGAAGGCAAGCAAAGCAAGCCTTCAACACAGTGAAGAGGCATTCGGCATTCACATTGGAATACAGGCAAAGAGAAACCCACATGCCAGGGACGCGAAGAAGCGATAACATGGGAAAGGTGCAGGATAATTCCACACCAAGCTCTACCAACCCTGTGGAAGATTCCTACAGTGGGATTCCCCTGGGGATGGCCCAGGACACAGATATTAGAAGTACAACTGTGAACATACTTAAAGAAGTCCAAGACCATAAAGAGCGAGTCAAATAATTAAGAAAATTTTAAAAAAAGGAAAACTGATGCATCAGAGGGGGCAGTTGTTGATGCATCAGGGATGTAGCCCACTCCACGCTGGGGTGAGCGAGACTGCAAGAGAAAAAAGCAGTGGTGAGCTTTAAACTGACTGGTTGTGCTTAGCAGCATGAAGCCCCTTGTAGAGGAACAGGAACAGGCTCCTTAGGGGTTAGAAGCTCTCCTTCAGGGCTGGGAAAGTTCATCCTGACCTCAGGTAGCTGTGGGAACTAGGAACTCAGGATGAGACTGTATTCTTTTTTGTTGTTGTTGTTATTAAACTTTTTCCATAAGTCATATGTCATTTCTCAATCAAATCTAAAAAAAATATTACTTTCTTCATTACTGTGTTTGAGACACTCACACTGCAGTTTCTTACTCTTTACACCTTGGACATTTGTGGTCTTCTATCAACACAAAATTATTAAGTTCACACGATGTTCTGGTGTGAAGACTTGGCAGGGCACTGTCTCTAGGGATAGAAGGAGCCTGGGCAGACAAGAGTGAATGGTCCCTCTCAAGATCAGCCTGAGCTCAGTAATACCCACAGGTGAAGGCTGGACTAGGACTACTTATTTCCCAAGAGTCTCTTGGTTTTTTTTTTCTAGTGAGCAAAGTCCTTCAGGCTGCAGTCCCCAGTCATGTAGCTATACATGTATAAGTAGCTATACATGTATAGCTACATGACTGGGGACTGCAGCCTGAAGGACTTTGCTCACTAGAAAAAAAAACCAAGAGACTCTTATGAAATAAATATTCCAAAATTGGATTCACAGACAACAATCCAGCGTGAAGCCAAAACTGGTTCTGAGTATAGCTGTCTCCATCCCCACAGACACCAAAATCTGTGAATGTTTAAGGCCCTTATATAAAACAGCATAGTGCTTGCATCACCTGTCCACAGCCTCCTGTATACTTAAAATTGTCATTAGAATACTTATAATACCTAGTACAATATAAATGCTATACAAATAGCCGTTACATTGTGTTGTTTGGGGCAGAATCAGAAGAAAATATCGATATATATTTAGTACAGACAATTTTTTAATGTTTGCATTGTGATTGGTTAGATGGCTCAGAAAGATGTCACTGGCTCCTCTTGCAGAGAACCTGGATTCAATTCCCAGTACTCACATGACCACTAACTGCTGTCTATAACTTCAGGTACAAGGGATCCAAACCCTCCTCTGGTTTCCACAGGCATTGCATGCATGCATGCACTTACAAATATGCAGGAAAAACTCATATATTGCCCTTTCTAGACATTGGAGGTGTGGCATAGACTTTCTTCCACATGGACTGGCCCTGGCCATCAGACATCAGATGCCTCCCAGAGATGGTTCTTCTGAATGAAAGGGAGGAGCCAGAAGGCCAACCACCCTTCCCAACCAGCAACAACCTTGACTGCATAAGGGGGAGGGGCCAGGGGCATATAAAGGACATCATGTGGGGGCGGCTCTCTGCCAGCGACATGTTGCATGAAACACCCTGTGTCCTGACCCAGGGTAACCATGAGGAGGGTACCAAAAGAACCCGAAAGTGGTACCAAAAGAACTCAAAAGTGGTACCAAAAGAACCCTGAAAGTGGTACCAAAAGAACCGTGAAAGTGGCCCTTTTCACCCATTTGCTCTGTGGGAAAAGCCATTAAATTCATTGTCTCCCCTAAACTGAAATTTTGGAGAGTCTGTTCCTCGGCCATCTTTGGGCCCATTTGGGGGGGGGGCAGGTGGCACAGGGGGGGCAGGTGGCACAGTGCAGAGCCTAGCCAGGCTGAGTTGAGCACTGAGCTACTTTCCTGGGAATGAAAACTTTCTGTTATAGAGGCTAATGAAAAAAATCCTCAATGACAGGGATGGACACTCCCTCTAGAAGCTGTTGACCATGTGTCCCCTAGACCTTCAAGAAATACTGGCCATTGTCCTTGCTCTGTGTTACCCACCAGAGCTTAATGGTAAGACCCTATTGTTGAAGATACTACATACAAGAACTGTAGAACAAATGAGAAATCACGCTGGTGCTGACTTCAGAGCCTCATGTCTACTGATAACACTCATAGTTCTAGAAGGTGCTCTATATACTATCTGAAGGAAAAAACAGTAATCCCTACCCAGTTGTGCATGTTGTGAACTACAATAACAACTTGCTTGGCAATACAGGCCCACCCGAGAAATAGTGGCATATGTATTATGAAAGTAACCACCCACTGTTTACTTGGATTGAAGTTCCACTTCCTAGAAGGAAGCCCATACCTGATGTTGATATCAGGGTTAGGAATACTGGGCTAGCCAGGTCACAGTCATAGGGGAGAACCTGCATGTCTGGCCAACATTCAGAGAACAAGAGACCACAGAGCACTTTTCCCTGTATAGGATGCCTGTATCAGACTTCTCCTTTCAAGGCTTTGGGATCATTGTGAAAGAGAGGGCAGAAAGATTGTAAGAGCCAGAGGTGCTGGATGACCACAAGGAAGCAGAGTTTCCCAGACAGCTGGTCAGTTACTCACATGAACTCACAGCAATGGTGACAGCATGCACAAGTCCCATGCCAGCCCAAACCAGAAAAAGTTTCCAGCATACACAGGAGGAAGGGGGTAAGAAGCTCCAACCCCAGCTAAGGAAATTACAGCAACAGTTGGTTCTAAGCAGGGCAGAGACAGCTTCTTTCAAGTATGGGGCTCTTGGTAGGTTAACCAGGATCCAGTGAAGGACATTTCACACTGAAGAACATTTGTGGAAATAAATCAGATTCTATAGGTCGCTCTCTCTCTCTCTCTCTCTCTCTCTCTATATATATATATATATATGCATATATGTACATATATGTGTATATATGTACACATATATACACATATATGTACATATATATATATATATATAATAAAGAACATTAAATTGGGCAGAGGAGCCAATGAGGGGAGGTGAGGATAGGGGAGGGGATCTAAATGCCATCAAATTATATCGTATGAAAATTCAATTAAAAAGTATACACACACACAAAGAGAATGAGAGAACAAGAACGCCTGATCTCGTACATTGTGGGGCTGCTTTCAGAACGGGGAAGAATAATAGAGGGTGGGCAGAGGAGGGGAAGGAGGGGAAGGAGGGGAGGGGAGAAAAGGGAGGGCAGGGGGATGTTTTGCTCTGTTTATGCCATTTTTATTAGTTTTTGGTGACAACTATCAACACAGGACTCTTCCTAATACACTTTTTTACACAGATCCTGGCAAACATCAGAGCCATCAATAGACAATGTGGCAGGCATTCTAATCGGATTATCACTAGAGAAAGCTCTGTTCATTTCCTTTCTCTTTTGTTTTCATCTTTCATGAAGAATCGTTCCACAGCCTTTTATCGAGTCAACAGACCTCTGTTGTTTGATTGCAAATAAAAATTTGGGCATTTTAAATGCAATTAGGTTTTCTGTTAAGCTAATTCTAATTAATATTGAATGAGTCTAAATTTAACTTTCATTTATATCTAACTTTGATTTACATTTTCTATTTGTATTTTATTAATCTTAAAACTCTTACTTCCTTTTGAATTTGCTTCTTTGAAAAAACTAGTCTAAAAACTTGAAATATTCAGAAAGAATATACTTTTTTTTAACACTCAAGGGATTACTAGTCAGGGGCTATATCCAGAATGCTAAGGTAAGGGATTTGAATTTGAATCAGCGGCACGCATGTAAAAGCTGGTTATAGCCAGCCTGTGCCTGTCACCTCGACAATGGGGGCAAAAACACGAGGATCTTGGGGCCTCCCTGGCCAGCTTAGCCAAAAAGGCTCATCTCATGTTCAGTGAGAGACCTTGTCTCAATGGAATATAGCAGACAGCAATAAAGACACTGGATTGGTTAGTGATGTGTGTGTGTATGTGTGTACACATGTGCAGTGTGTTGTGCGGTATATTTGTGTGTACATGTATGTGTGGATGCACAGAGCCTTATGTGCACATATACAAGCACATGCATACACAAGCACATCACACACATAACTGGACCTCCATTTTTACCCATAAGGCTCTGTGCACATGCAGGTATACACAAACCAACCCAAAAATAACTGGGGTTGGGGGCGGGGAGTCAGAGAATGAAGTTGGGAGAGAACTATATTAGGGGTGATTTGGAGAGGAGAGTTGGGAGATGGAGATGATCAAGATATATTATTTACATCTATGAAATTGCCAAACAATAAATAAAGACTATCTTATTTTTTTAAAGCAGTAGGTGAGGCAAAGAAGAGGAGCCCTGGTGGTCTCTGGCCAGGCAGCCTGGCCAGACTGGTGAGCTCCAGGTTCAGTGAGAGTCTGTCTCAAAAACCACTGAGGAAGACATCCACTTTTGACTTCTTGCCTCCACTCAGGTGTGCCCAAGTGCGTGCGCATGCGCACAGGCAGACACAACTATGCAGTCACTATGATAAGCTTTGTGTAATCATCCCAGCACACTTTTACACCATATACCTAGCCAAGAACGACTTATAGTACTCTTCTCTGTGTTCTCGAATGTTCCAAAGTAAAATCTCATGAATGTCATTCCACAACTTGCTTGGAGGTTCTATTGAATCTTATAACTACTCTGCAATGTAGTCTTCTCCCTATCCTTGGAAACAAAGATTGCTTTCCTTTTTTTTCACAACTTCAATCAGTGCTGCAAAGAACATTTTTACATTTAACTTCAGGTACAGATGTTCAAATATCCTTTAGGAAGCATGTCTAGCAAGAGAAGTTGCAGCATTGTGTTGTATATAGATTTTCAACTTTACACTTTGCAAAATTGTTCTCCATATTTGTCCTACCAGTTTGTACTCCTGTGTCACTATATCTCTGCTCGCTAGCATATGGTATTGTCAGATTTTTTTCCCCTTTTCCTTATACTCAGAATAACAGGTACACAATCAATCATAGGTCTGTCATTATCATTTTAATTTGCATTTCTTTGATTTTTTTATTTCTTTACCATTCCAGTCTTTCTTTTCTATGATTTTCCTTTTTTATTTATTTATTTTTTGCCTATTCGACTACTGGGATGTTTGGCTTTTTGATGATTTGGTGGCTATCCTTTATATATTTGAAACCATAAACTTTTTTAGATATATGGAATGGACTATCCTCTCCCTAGTTTTTTCAGTTGATTCACAGAATTTTAACATTTCAACATTAATTCCCTCTCTCTATAAGTATGGTTTTGTCTTATTAAAAATCTTCTTTTTTTCCAGGCATGGTCATGCACACCTTTAATCTCAGCACTCAGGATGAAAAGGCAGATCCTTGTGAGACCAGGGCCAACCTGAGCTGCTGTACATAGTGAGCTCCAGGCCAGCTGGGGCTACATAGTGAGACCCTGTCTTGAAAACAAAATCAAAAGCCAAAAAGGGGGCTAGAGAGATGGCTTAGCAGTAAAAAACACTGGCTGCTCTTTCAGAGGACCCAGATTCTATTCCCAGTACCCACATGGTAACTAGCAACTATCTATAACTCCAGATGCAGGGGATCAGCCTTCTGGCTTCTAAGGGCATTGCACACAGATAGTGTACTTACATACATTCAGTGAAAACATTCAGGCACATAAAATAAAAATAAAATAAAAAACAAAAAAAGAAAGAAAGAAATCATCTTCTTCCTGGAATCAGGAAAACACTCTTCTACTTTGGCCAAATGATTTTAAAGTTTTACTTTACAAACTCAATTTTGGGAAAAGTAAATAAAAATTTGTTGTAAAAGTTTTAATTCTAGGGACATCAAATTATAATATTTTTGTCACTTCAAGCTCTCAGTCTTTGAAAAAGTAGAAATGACCAAAGCAAACAGAAAAAAAAAATTCTGTCCTATGTGTATTTGGATCTCTCTCTCTCTCTCTTTTCTCCTTCTCCTTCTCCTTCTCCTTCTCCTTCTCCTTCTCCTTCTCCTCCTTCTCCTTTTCTTCTTCTTCTTCTTCTTCTTCTTCTTCTTCTTCTTCTTCTTCTTCTTCTTCTTCTTCGTGTGTGCATGTGCGTGTGTATTTATTTTTATTTTGTCAAATTTTAAACCCCAGGAGGCCCCTTCCCTGCTCTCTCATGCAGTGTGTGATGCATGCTGCTTTTCCTGAGCTCATTCATGCACCACTGAAGGTCTGGGCATCCTCACAGGCTCTGCGGCGTCGGCCACTGGCCTTTCTACCCTGGCTGCAGCAGCTCCAGAGATGGCTCCTGTCCCAGCTACTGCAGCCATTGCCTTAGATCTTAATTTCCCCAATTTTCTACCTCTTCAGGGATAAGATCTGGGCTTAGGCGTGGAGGTTGACTGACAGAACCCCATTGAGATTGCTTTTTCCAGCTGGTGATTGTACCCAAATGGGCTGTCAATATAACCAACAGGTCAGGGAGATCCAGTGCTATAAAGGGCAGGTTTTCACTAATGAAGCAGAAGATCAGCTTAGAGATCAGTCTCTTACCCTTTTATATCCACAATGGACAGTTCTGTGATGTCATGATTGCACATGGCCACTCAGTAGCTGTCTCACAGAGGCTAGCAATGTTTACTTGAGCAGGTATGCCTGAGCTGGGCAACGTACCAGCATGTGTTATTTTTCCGTTCTCTGATTTATTTTTCCTTTCCCTCCATTGTTGGATTACATCCCTCCACCCAATTGCATGTAAGTTTGGCTTTACACTAATCATCTCAGACAAAGAGAATTTGCTTAAAACAGAACACGCACCAATAACATATTATTCAACAGTAATTAGACTTCAAAATGTTTATTAAAACTGGTAAATAGTTCTATTGAAGATGTTGAAACCATAATAAGTTGGCTCAATGTCAAGGCAGTTGTGGTTGGTTTGAATGAGAATGTCTACCATAGGCTGCAAGTATTTGGACATTTTGTCCCCAATTGATAGTGCTATTTTGGGTGGTTTTAGGAAGTACAGTCTTGCTGGGGGAAGCATGTCACTGGGGACAGGCTTTAAGAGCTCTTAAGCCTAGGGGCTGAAGAGATGGCTTAGAGGTTAAAAACACTGGCTACTTTTGCAGAGAATCTGGGTTTGATTCTCAGCACCCACATGGTGGCTAAGAACTGTCCTTAACTCCAGTTTCAAGGGATCCAACACCCTCTTCTGGCTTCTGCGGACACTGCTTGATGCAGATACACTTCCAGACATAATACCCTACACATAAAACAGAAAAAAATAAATAAAAATGTTTAAAAGAGTTATTAAGCTTTGCCAGATTTTTGGTCTCTTTCTGCTTCTTGTGCCTACTTGAAGATACCATCTTTCACTTTTTTCTAGCTATCTTCCTCTGCCAGGCCTCCCCCATTATGGACCCTTACCCCTGGAACTGTAAGCTCAAATAAACTCTTCCTTCTATAAGTTGCCTTGGTCATGGTGTTTTGTCACAGCAACAGAAACGTAAGTAATATGGCTCTCATTTGGGGAATAGGCTTTCTTCTGTGGAAAGAAGATGAAATATAAAGACTTGAGTTACACTGAGAAGATGCAGTGCTTAAGAAATTATTGATCAGCTATGAAGGTTAAGGAATTGGTGGTGTTAAGAAGGCATGTAGGTTCTGTTCTGGACAACTGAATGAATGGTAATGTCATTCATGTAGTTAAAACAGAAGGAAGGGGTTTGTAAGTGTGGTGGGTCAGGGCCTACAGATTTAGGCAAAAACTGTCAAAGATGAGTTCACAGACTCTGAGGAGTCTGAGTCACTGTTTAGGAATTCGTGTGACTAGATCAAAGATCTGAATTGGAGACATTGATTTTTTTGAGTCCTGAAAATGACAATATTGATTGACTAACAATCATCCCTCCATATTCCAAGTCAATGTGGCCCCAGGTTTGTTCAGGCAGTGATCTACTAGTCTTGTACCCTCAGCCACTGTCTTGTAACCATGAGATGGTGCTGTGACTGGCAGAGCTGAAAGATGGAAAGGACCTAGGTGCCTAAAGCTATCTCTGAGCCCCTGGACCAGCCCCAGAGTAGACATCTCCAGATGGTCTCAAGAATACTTCGATATCGTTTTTTGTTACACCATCACTGGGACTTTGATATTGTAGCCAAACTTTCCCTGCCACTGACAGGCCTTGCACATCCCTGACAACTAGAGCCGTGGGAATAGAGGCTAGTGGATAATGCCCTGGATAGAACACAGGGAAAAATGCCAGTGGTAAAAAGACAGAGAGGATATGAGAAGGGATACGAGAAGGATTCACCCAACAGATGTCAATATTCCATATGACAAAGGTAGAAGAGTCATGATTTAACACTGTGACAAAGGAATGCATTAAGAAAAGTAACTCTGAAAATGCTCTGTATGAAACTGTAAAGATGGATTCATAAACTTGTGCATGTGTCCGAGCTCATAGAATGTACAGATCCAAGGATAAACCCTAATGTTAACTGTGGAATTTGGATGATGACATTGTGTGAGTGGGAGTCCATCAGTCAAAATAAATGTAGCACTCTGGTGGGCTACACTGATGGGGAAGGCTGTGCATGTGCCAGGGAAGGGAAACCTCTGTACTTATCTCTCAATGCTTCTGTGACCCTAAATCTGCCCTAAATATTAAAGTCTTTGGACAAGCATACAATTTGAATTTAACAATTTAGTAGGCTGGGGGTGGTGGCATATACCTTTAAAGCTAGCACTCAGGAGGCAGAAACAGGCAGATCTCTGTGAGAATGAGGCCACTCTGACCTCCATAGTGAGTTTCAGGCTAGCTGGGGCTATAGGGAGACCCTGTCTCAAAAATTTACCAATTTAGCCTTTACATTATAAATCTTTTCAAACATTTAGCCAATGATACTGGAGAAAAAAAACACACAAAGAGGGGCCATAAGCTTTTGAAAATACAGTTTTTTACAATTCCCGGGACCTTCACTCTGCTTTATTTATTTTCAGTACATCATTCTAATCAAGAATTCATTTTAAGTCAGCCATTGAATAAATAGAGTGAGCGTCTTTAAATTCCAAGCTTAGGGTATCTGGGCTATTGTGGGTTTGGGTCATGAAATTCACTTGGCCCTGGAGAAATAATTGCTTGTCAGCATGAAGCCAAGCTAATGAATATTTTTGACAACATCACACACCAAATTAGTGAACTGGCCAACTTCAAATTTCTCCCTAGCTTCTGTTTCTGCCAAGTGTTTAATTGTGAATGGAAATGATAAGTTATCCCTCTTCCTTCACTTAGAATAAATATTTGCAGGCTCTCTGATCTTACCCTATCAATTTAATGCATTCACTCTTTCCTTGTGCTCTTGGTAGTTTAAGGGAGCAATGCTCTGCTGGAAGGCAGCATGGAAGATGAGGTCAGGGGATACTTTATGTGAGATAGTTGTAAAATTTTGGAAATGTTCAAGGTAAACTAATTTAGAGCAAAGAAGAAGAAAGGGCATGGGAAAAAGTTCTGATGTTAGAGCTCGGTATTGAATTTTGACCCCACTACTTAGAAATTAGGAGAATAAGTAATTCTCTCATTATTTCCCAAGTCTCAGCTTTTCATCTGCTGATGATAATAATAATAATAATAATATCAACTCCATAGAACTAGTCTGCCTAAAATATTGCTGATACTTCTGACAAATAGGTTGCTGAGGGATGGGGATATGGCTTGTTGCGAAAGCTTCAAGACCCAAGTTTGGTCCCCAGCATCCATTTAAAATGCCAGGTATGCTGACCCAGCCAAACCTCTCCTGGGTATATACCCACAAGACTCATCTTAGTGCAGAGATACATGCACAGCTATATCTATTGCAGCTCTGTTAACAATAGCAAAAAGCTGGAACCAAACCAAATGCCCCTCAACTGACGAGTGGATAAAGAAAATGTGGTACATCTACACAATGGAGTTCTATGCAGCAGTGAAAAAAGACAACATCATGAACTTTGCAGGTAAATGGATGGAACTAGAAGATATTAAGTTAAGTAACACAGTCCCAGAAAAACAAACAACGAATGATACCCCTCATCTGTGGATGCTAGTACCAATAGCCTAGTTGTAAATATTTCTTGTTGGGAGTGATGTATATTGGAAAGAACAACACCACCAACAACAGAAAAGACTACATCAAAGAACTGACTGAAATGGTGAATCTGGTGGGGTGGTGGGGTGGGAGGGGGACATGGGTGTATATTCAATTTGTAACATAATCTTGTACAAATATATATATATATATATATATATATAAATTTTTAAAAATGCCAGGTGTGGTGATCTGGGTTTGTAATCCCAGCACAAGGAAGGCAGAGACAGGGGGATCCCCATGGCTTTCTGGCTGGCCATTCCACACTACTCAGGAATCCTCAGGTTCAGTGACAGACTGTCCTAAAAAACAAGATGGATGGCGTCTGAGGAACTGACCTCTGACCCCCACACACATGTACATACATGGAGCACACATATGCACAAACAAATATAAAAAGAAGACAATGCCATGGAAAAAGCCTTTGACAAAATCCAGCATCCCTTCATGCTTAAAGTCCTAGAAGGAATTGGATTGGAGAGATCATTCCTCAATGTAATCAAAGCCATATACAGGAAACCCACAGCCAATATCATCCTAAAAGGGGAAACGACAGAAACATTCCCTTTAAAGGTAGGAACTCGGCAAGGCTGCCCCCTGTCACCACTCCTCTTCAATATAGTGCTTGAAACACTTGCTAGAACAATAAGGCAAGAAAAGGAAATTAAAGGAGTATTAATTGGAAAAGAGAGAGTCAAAACTAATCCCTTTTGCGGTGGATATGATGTTTCTATTAGGGATGTAAAAACTCACCAGAAAAACTCTTAGAAATGATTAACAGCTTTAGCAAAAGTGGCAGGATATACAAAAAATAGAAAACAGCTAAAAAAAAGCAGTAGCCTTTCTATTCCAATCCAACAAACAAACTGGAGAAGGAATCAAGGAGACCTTCCCCTTCACAATAGCCTCAAAAACAATAAGAAGTATCTAGGAACAAACTACCATCACAGACACCAAAGATCATCTCCACAACAAAATTTTAAAACCCTTAAAGAAAGAAATTGAAGAAACATCAGAAGATGACAAAACTCCCATGCTCGTGATTGGGAGAATATAATATAGTAAAAATGTCCATGTCTACCACTCTTGTATAGATCTTAATGCACCCAATAAAATCCCAAGGGTTCTTCCAACAGGCTTGGAAAAAAAGTCCTTAATTTCATTTTGGAAAAACAAAAGACCCAAACTAGCCAAAACAACCCTGAGTGAAAAGAGCAATACAGCGAGGGATCTCTATACCCACCTTCAAACTATACTACAGGGCTATAGTCATAAAAACAGCTTGTACTGGCACAAAAACAGGCCTGTTGACCACATGGAACAAAAACCGAAGCTCTCAAAACCTGAGCACATACAATTTCAGCCATCTCATATTTGACAAGGGCCAAGAAGAAACAATGGAGAAAAGACACGCCATCTCAGCAAGTGGTGGTTGGCAAAACTGGATCACCACTTGTAGAAAGAAATGGAAATTAAACCCCAAACTCTCTTCGCCCCTGTTATAAAGTCACACTCAGCGATTGTGATTAAAAGCTCAGCGTGAAACCCCAAACTCTGAAAGGCAAATAGAAGAAAATTGGGCAGCAGGACTACAAGACTAGGCATAGGAAAAGCACTTCCTAAATCAGACAGCAGACTGCCTAGAATTAGAAGTTGACAATTGACAAAAGGGAACACATTAAACTCAAAAGGTTCCGTATATCAAAAGAAACAATCAGGAATGAAGTGAAGAGAAATCCTACTATAGATGGGTTGCCTTCAGCTGCGATATATCTGTAAATCATTAACTTCAGAATTTTAAACTACTCAAAAAACAAATGTAAGAAAACAAAATGACCCATTCAAAAACAGAGTGAGCAAAGAACTGAACAGAGACTTCACAAAGTGAGAATAGAGATGGCTGGAACCGAAAATCAACATCACATATAAAAAAAAAAAAAGTAATCACATCTATAAAAAGAAAGAAATCAAACCATAAATAACTTCATCCAATAAGACTGGGCTAGGGGTCAAGAAAACAAATGATACCACTTGTTGAGAGAGTGTTGGGGAATGAAGGGGAGACACGGGGAAGAAAACACACTCATCCATCTGCTGGGGTGGGATGTAAACTCGTACAGCCAACTATGGAAAGCAGTGTGGATGAAAACCCTTGGAATGTTTAGAACTTGGATGAATTGCCATCCGACCCCCAGCCATACACTCCTAGGCATTTACCCCTCACAGACTCACCCACCGCAGAGATACATGCCACACCATATTTATTTCAGCTCTTCACAAAGCAAGGAGTTGGAACCAAACCAAATTCCCTCAACTGATGAGTGGATAGAGAAAATGTGGTTACATCTCACAAGCAGAGTTCTATGCTAGCAGTAAAAGAAGATGACACATTGAGCTTTGCAGGAAAATGGCTGGAGCTAAGAGGACATCATGCTGAGTTAAGTAAACACAGTCCCAGAAACAAAATGAGGAATGGTATCCCTCATTGTGGATGCTAGTCCCAATTACCTCGTTGTAAGTATTTCTTGTTGGCGCCCCTTTGAGCTTTTGTCCAAGTAGGGAGTGATGCATATTGGAAACCAACAAACACAACAACAACAACAACAACAGAAAGGACTGCATCAAAGAACTGACTGAAAACAATGACTTCTGCTCAAAACAGTCAACTTCACATGGAGAATTTTGGAAAGACCTGAGAAAAAGATGAAAAGCATGTTTGGCCAGAATGCATGAGCTCTGTGGGTTGGGGGAGTGGTGCGGGGGCGGGGGCGGCGTGGGGACAAGGGTCTAGATTTGATAATCTTGTACAAAATATATATAAAAAACAAAAATAAAAGAGTACAATGCCTCTACCAGGCACCACAGACTAGGAAATAAAAAGCCCAAAGCCAGGAATGCCCCCCTTTGTGAACTGCTGCTATGTATGCTACTGAGATGATCAACCTTGCCCAGCTATGAACTGTGAGAGCTACAATAGCAACTGACCTGACAAGATGTGCTCACAGGTACAGTAGTGGCATGAATGTCATGGGAGTAACCAGCCAATTTCTGATTGGATTTAAAGCTAGCTTCAAAAGATAGAGCCCTTAATTGAATATACACCCGTGTCCCTCTCCCACCCATCCCCCCTTCCCAATTCACCATTTCAGTCCAATTTCTGATGCATGGTGAAACTACAGCGATGTAGCCTGGACACTCATTTGATCAACTTGATTGAACAAACAACCTGTCACCCCCCACTGGATGGTGGGGCTGTGGGGGTTTGGGCACAACAGCCTGCAGATTGGTTTTGCATGAAGGATGCTTGTACTCATGGATTATCACTTATAGCTAAAAAAGGAAAAAAAAAACTGAGAGAAAGATACAGGACAGTTATGGCAGAATACATGATCTGGGATGGGGTGGAGGTGGGGGGAAGGGAAAGGGAAATATGCCTGATCTGAATTGGAAAATGATGTACGAAATGCGCAAAGCATCAATAAAAATTAAATAAATAAATAAATAAAAAAGATGGAGCCCATACTGACACTGTAATCAGGCCAAGAACTATGGGTAGACAGGTCACAGGTCATAGGGGTGAACCTACTGCTATTATTCCGCCAAATGGTCATAGTATTAGACTGACTCTGAATGGCTTATTATACCCATGGGTTAGTGCATCTTTCAACTCTCACTAGAGAAGCTTCTTGCAGTAGATGGCAATTAACACAAAGACCCACAACTGGTCAACCTACAGAAAGCAATAAACTTCAGAGTGATAAGTTCTAAGTGGGACACTTATATCACACCCTCTCCTCCCAAGCCTCATGTATACATTGTAGAATAGAAGACAGAAAGATTGTGAGAGCCAGAAGTGATGAATGAACACAAAAGACACCATTTTCTTGACACAAGGCATTTGCACACATGAACCCACAACAAGTGTGACAGGATGCACAAAACCTGTGCAACCTCAAGCCAGGCAAAAATCCCAGCATTGATGGGGGAGTTGGGCAAGAAGCCCCAGAAACTTGATAGCTGCTGGAAGAGGGAGAGTCAGTTTTCTTTAAGGATGTAATAACATTCAGTAGATCTGACCAGGCTCCAAGGGACAGACCCACGCCCAGGAGCATTTGAAGAACACAAATTAGACTCAATAGGCCTTTAAGGTGAGAGTGGAGATGGGAGGTCTGAATATGATCAAAACACACTGCACGAAATTCTCAGTGAATCAATAAAAAGTGTTGAGTCCAAATTCAAAGTGGTACATATAAGCGAATAAGAAATCAGCTCTAAAAAATGGCCATTATGACTTTTTCTAATTTGGTGCTATTCCACCACTTGTAGCCCCTCTTCAGAGTTCCTTGCTACAAATATTCCAGTTTGTGTAGTTACAGACTCACCAGCTCCAAGTCCATGTGTTTTAGCATTCAGCCACTGAGAAACCTGTTACTACTCAGCTTCTCTTTCTTTTCTAAAAACAAAACTTCCCTGTCTCTTTTCTTTTTTTATTTTTATTTTTTTGTTATTTTATTTTAAAGTTATTTTCAATTTTTTTTCAAAGCCAATTTTTTATTGAAGCTCTGTGCATTTCATACAAAATTACAAATCAAATCTAGACCCGTGCCCCCCTCCCTGCACCCCCACCAGAGCTCATGCATTCTGCCAAACATGTTTTTTATCTTTTTCTCAGTCTCTCTCAAAATTCTAGATGCAAAAGTTTACTGTTTTGAGCAGAAGTTCACCATTTCAATCAGTTCTTTGATGCAGTCTTGTTGTTGTTGTTGTTGTTGTTGTTCCTTCCAATATGCATCACTCCAAAATATGCACATATGCATGCCTCATATATCATTGGTTTTAGCATCTTCAGCTTATGATTTTTTTCTCTTTGTTAGGTTGAAAGATGTCATGTTTGAAGTCTCCTCCTTGGCAAGCCCAAACCACCATCAGTTCTGCCCTTGTGTTCCACACTGGGGTTTTCCCTTCCCATGGTCACCAAATGAGGTCCAGTAAGCATGCATCCTGTCTTGATCTACCTGTACTGGTCTCCATGATAGAGCCTGGGTAGTCCAACAATGGCAGTCTATACTCTGAAGAAGCTGAAACCCCAGTAGCAGCTCAGTCCACAAGTTGGATGTCTCAGCAGTCCCTATCTGGCACTGAAGGTTTGGAGGATTCTTGGAGAGACATGAGTCTTCAGTCCATATTGGAAGGTTGAAAAGCTGTGTCTCACATTTTTGAAGGATGGCAAAAGCAGTGGCAGCCACAGAGTAGCTGCATTTGCCAGTAAGACAGGCAATAAAACTGTGCTTTTTTTTTTTTTTTTTACTTTTTGTCTTTTACTAAGATCTCAAGTTTTATGACTTAATATTTATTTATTTATGGTTATACTTTCCTTTTGGATGTTTAAGGCCACATAGTTAGCCCATATTAACCAAGATTTTTGTTTTCTCAAGGTCAGTTGAGGATCTGGTCCTCAAGAGTCACTCAGGTTTTGGGTGTGGGGAGGGAGCCTCTGGATCCTTTTGGCTTTTCAATCACCAATTCCATCCACTCAAGGACAAAGTCAGGTCTTGCTAGACCAGGCTTCCCTATTTTTAAATTTTTAAATGTTAATATTTTCACAGTTTTCTGTTGCCTATAGATAGATCTTTAACAATCACACACACACACACACACACACATACACACACACACACACATACACACACACTATTTAGTACAACACTGTAACTACAAAAAATTGAACCTAAATGCCCATACTTTGGAGACTGCTGGATACTATGCCAGACTCACACAATATAGTATTCTGTACTTAAGAGGAATGGCAAAGAGTTTTGTTTTGTTTTGTTTTGTTTTGTTTTTGAGACAGGGTCTCCCTTTAGTCCCAGCTGGTCTGGAACTCACTCTGGAGATGAGACTGGCCTTGAACTCACAGAGATCCACCTGCCTCTGCCTCCAGAGTGCCAGGATTAAAGGTGTGCACCATCATACCCAGTGGGGAAGATTTTTATGACTGAGTAGGGAATAACCTCCAGAAAGTATACTGACTGGTAACTGAAGAAAAAAAAAAAAAGGCAGAGTGCAAAAGCAAGTAGGCAAGTAGTAAAGTAAGGGAATAGATGGCTGGATATGCACCCAGTTTGCTCATTTGTGCAAAAGTAGTGCAGGGGGGGAATAATAGAGAAAGAAATGGGACTCTTGCCTTCCAGTGGCAGGTGGGTATGATATAGGAAGAATGGGGAAAGAAAATGGAGAAGTGGGGATGAGAAGAATGATATCCCTTCTCTGAATGCACCTTTTGGATGACTTTGACTCTTAAGATGAGGGCAGTGTTTCCACGTGTCAAGAAATAAGCAGGTATTTTCTACCAGCTAAGCTAAGTGCTTGGGGTGGGGAGGAAGCAGTGCCCCAAATGGAATACAAGCATAAATAAATTAGTCACATGCATTACATGTGACTAATACAACCACACTTACTGCAGTTCTAAAAACCATATCAGAGAGCGAACGGTACAGTTGGATGGAACAAGCCTTAGACTGTCCTGGCGGGAGATCTCTGTTCCCATGCTTTGCCTGTTTTACTGTGTTTCAGTGATTCATCATGATCATCTTATTGGAAATCCTTAGCAGTCAGAGAAGCTAAGTATAGGGAAGTAGCCTTTATTTTTAATTTGTCCCTCAGCTTCAGATATACCAGGTCCAGCACTGTGTCCTGCCAGAGGACACAGAAAAAAAGAGATGGATACAGGGTTGATGGGAAGGGACACTCTTTTCTTGTGAAGTGCAGGGCCTTGTGTCTGAGGAGATTTCATATCACCAGTTTATATGTGACTTTCAAATGTTCTTCATTCTCATTCACATAGATTTAGTCAAAGTTGGAAGATAGACAGGTTTTAAATGGCTGGTTGATAAATAGCTAGTGTTCAAATGCTTGCTCCTGGGAACTTGAAGTTCTTAATTAAATATTACATTATACAAATTCTTAATTACATATTATAATTAACACTACAATGTGTTAATTATAATATAATTACATATTATAATTATAATATAATTTAATATATAATTATAATATAATTTACATATTATAATTAACACATTGTAGTGTTAATTATAATATGTAAAAATGATCAATAATCAAAAAAGTTATTTTTTACTTTAAAAATATTAACCTGGTATTTTACATTTAGTAGCTGCTCATGAATATGTCAATATTCTTAACTTAGAAACACTTATACATAAAGATTTTGACATTGTTTTAATACAGAAAGTTTAAAAGTTAAAACATGTTACACATCCATTAAAATTATTTTTTCCGATATTTTTATGACATGGAGAAATAGAATACCAGAAGATAAAGCTACAGGGAGGTTTGTTTGAATTAAACTGCTTGATAAGAGAATAATGTTGAGTATTTTCATAAATGTCAAGTCTTTTAAGTAGAATAAATATGTAAGTATATATTTACATATAAAACCCTAGAATAATTAGTAAGGAAGAGAAAATAGCCAAAGAGAAATATGCCAAAAATGTTTAACAATGATTATCTTTAGGTTGAGATCATTGTGGGAAATGAACATCTTGTTATACTTTTGATGTCTTACAGGTGCTCTGCATTAATCATGAGTTACCTTTATTCTACTTTTGCTTAGACCCAGAATCTTGCCCCACTTCTTTCTCCATATCATACATCTAATTTATTAGCAAATTTGTCAACTATTTACCTTTAAGCAAAATCTGACCCTTTCCGCCTCCTTCTCACCATTTCCACTTCACTGGTCCAGTTCTACATCAGTTGCCTGGATTTTTGCCATGTCCTTCTTTTTGTGCTTCTGCTCTTGCACTTGTCTCTCTACTCGCACATGCTAGAAGAACCGGAAGGAGGAATTATAAAGTTATAGGGAATAAAATTCCCATTTAGAGAGAAGGAAGTCCATGTCTAAACGGGCCATCTCTCATGGGGAAACTGAGGGGCATGGTTTACACATCTCCACAGAGAAGTCCGGCTGACACATGAAGCTGTGTCCTACTCTATGTTTGAGTGACCTGCCTTCATCTCCCATAATCATACAAAACCCATAGTAAAAACATCTAAGGTAACCTTGAGTTAGGGAGTGGTGCTCTGAAAGGAAGTGCACAGGGAACCTAGCAGTCAAAAATGACAAAGAACAGGAAAGAAATAGGGAAGAGGTGACAAACCGGCATCCTCCGAAAGCTTAGGGCAGGACTCTGGATGCAATGGAGACTTTCTTTCAGCATTAAATGGGATATTTACAAGATATCTCCCAGCCTCAAGACTCAGGGAACATTGCAGAAGAGGTAGGGGCATAAACATTGTAGAGGCCACACGTTAAGGAGGACATGTCAGGCTCATTGCACTCGTGAATTTACGGCAGCAGTGACTGCCAGCATACAACCTTTACAAGATCAAGCCGGTCAACGTTCCCGCATGGTGAGGGGAGGGGCTTGTGTAACTCACACGTTAGCTGAGAAGCTGTTTCAACCTATGGCTGCTGAGGAGGAGAGGATCAGTTTTCTTCAAAGGTATTGCCCCTGGAGGCTTGCCTATGCAAGCCATGCACATATGGGCACCATTAATTGAAACCAATGGGTTATTTTCTTTAAAGAGTAAGAGTACCTGAGGTTGGGAAGGAGACATGGTGGGGGAGGGGGGAAGAAGAGTTAGAGGGGGAGGAGGTGGGGGATACAAGTGAAAAGCTTATACGCATATTTCAGAGCAATACAGATTGGAGGGAACAACAACAAAAGGACTGGGTCAAAGAACTGACAGACAGTAAACTTCAGCCCCAAACAATAAACCTCTGCATAGAAAAACTTTTAAAAAACTGGAAAAAAAAAAAAAAAAAGATCCGGGGCTGGAGAGATGGCCTAGCCTCTTGTAGAGGACCCGGGTTCGATCCCCAGCACCCACATGGTGGCTGAGAACCATCTTTAACTCCAGTTCCAGGGGAATCTGACGCCCTCTTCTGACCTCCACAGCATTGCACGACACAGGTGCACAAACCTACATGCAGACAGTATATTCATACACATAAAAAATAAATTAATTAAAAAAAAAAAAGAAAATGACAATGTTTAAAAAAAAAAAAAGATCCAAGACATGTATTGCAAAATGCATGAACTCGGGTGGGGTGGGGGGCATGGAAAGGGGAAAGACTCTAAAATTGGACTGAGAAATGTGGTATGAATTATACAAAACTTCAATTTAAAAAAGTAAAAAAAAAGTAATGAATAGAGAAATAGGGTGGTCTGTTGTTAACTGAAGAAAGGTGCTATGTAGAACTAACAGTTGTTTACTATCTCAAATGAAACTTTCTGGCCATATGCAGAATAACTATATTTTGCATTTTGAGTTCTAATAGCTGTTCTTTCTAATTAAAAATCATCACGGATTCCATGACAAAAAAAAACCCTCAAAGAATATTTTTTTAATTTTTTAAACAGTAGTCCAGATACTTAAATGAGCATCGAATAGTTTTTTTATTATTAATTTTATTTATTTCTGTATGTGTTTGAATGTACTGCCTGCATGCAAGTCTGTGCACCCGTGTCGTGCAATGCCGCGGAGGTCAGAAGAGGGTGTCAGATTCCCCTGGAACTGGAGTTCTCCTGGAATTGGAGTTTCAGACGGTTCTCGGCCGCCATGTGGGTGCAGGGGATCGAACCCGGGTCCTCTGCAAGAGCGGTCGGCGCTCTTAACTGCTAGGCAATCTCTCCAGCCCGAGCATCGAATAGTTTTAAGAACTATTGAATGAGAGAATGAGAGGGGGAATTTAAGGGCATCCACTCAAATATTTATTTACATTAATAAAATCTCACAGGAAAGGTTGGATGATGTCACTGTCCCCTTTTTCCAGTGCTAGAGATTGGACCAGAGGCTCACACATGCCAGACAAGGGCTCCATCACTGAGCTATACATCCCCACGTGTTTTCCGATTGACTTCACATGGTGATCTCATGAGCAGGAGTGTTGTCTCATTCATCTCCTTATCCCCGACATGTCACATAGTACCTGCCACAAAGCAGGTATCAGAAAACATTTACAAAATAAATGGGCTAGTAAGAAAGAGAGGAAGGAGGGGGAGAAGGAGAGAGGAAGGGAGCACAGGAGTGGGGAGGAAGGTTTGGCCAGGGTCCCTGAGCATTTTGCTGTCCCAGTTCGAAGTGCTCTTATGTAGTCACTCGCCCACCTGAGAGTAGACCTCAAGGCCCCAGCTTGTCTCCTGCTGCGTTTTCATCCTCAGCCTCACCACTGATCAGATACAGGGTACGAAGAAGCTCTCTAATGAGACTGGCAAGGGAACAGATGTTCTTGGTTTTAAAAATGATGTTCATCAGACTGCATTTACATAAGATGTCCAGGTGCTGTTGGCTAATGAAAATGTGTTTGGGGCATCATGGCCTAGAGCATCCAAGGGGGCATCATCATTATTCCATTACATGAACAACCAGATACGACAGGCCAAGCTAAAGAAATGCAATTATCTTGTGAGGTCAGGCTTTCCCACGAGCCGCTTGCTACCTCAGTGGCTGCCTTAGCTCACTAATAATTAACAACATAGATCTATGTATTTTACTCCAAAGTCTTTGAGAATATTCTTTCATTCAGTCATCCGACAACTATTTATTGAGAACCTACTATGTGTTAGGTATCTTTCTGAATGCCTGGGCCAAGGGTAATCCAGACAAAGTCACTGTTCACATGGAATTCCTGTTGCCTCATAATCAAGGCGGAAGAGTAATTATGATTTTATACCAAAAGAAATGGATGTTCAAAGCAGGAGGATCTCTGTGAGTTCAAGGCCAGCCTGATCTACAGAGTGTGTTCCAGGCCAGCTGGGGCTGCAGGGAGACCCTGTCTCAAAAAAAAAGAAAGAAAAAGAAAAAAAGAAAAGAATATTCAGAAGGGCCAGAAAATCTATTAAATTCTGATTCTTGCTACTTCATATTTCTAAAGGCTGTAACTGGTTTGACAAACTGCTTTATGGGAGAGTATTTTGTTTGATGTTCCTCCCACTCAAATGTATGTTTCTACCTCATGGCCTTTGCACTACTAGCTCGTCCTTGACACAAATGTCTTACCAGGGATGCCGGCATCTTCTCTAAGTCTCTGATCCAGGGTCGCCTTCCCCAGTTGCTGCACTTGAACCTGCCACTCGAATCCTTCTAATCTCCATTACGTTGCTCTACAAATTTTCATCCCCACACTTCTCACCCTCTAAAAAAAACTGAACATGGGTGCTGGAGAGATGGCTCAGCAGTTAAGAGCATTGGCTGCTCTTGCAGAGGATCTGGGTTTGACTCCCAGCACACACATGGCAACTAACAACCAAGTGTCTGTAACTCTAGTTCCAGAGGATCCAAAACTATCTTCTAATCTCCATGGGCACTGCTTACATACATACAGATAATACACTCGTAAAGATAAAATAAAAACAATAAATCATCCCTTGAACAATAAATGGGAAAGAGAATCATACCTTTTTTACCAAGTTGCAGCATTGACAAGGGTGACAGAATGTATCAGAGTGCCCACTTTGAACGGAGAACAATTGGTATTCATGCTCCCACACTAGTAATTTCAGTTTACCTTAGCCAGAGTTTATTGAATAGAGTGGCTTTGAACCTGTTCCTCCGCTCTCTGGGCTCTGCTTAGACAGCTCTACCATGAAAGGGAGCTGATGGAACCACTGGGACTCTAAGACACAGCTTTACCCTTCCCAACAGGTCAGCTAATCTATGGCTGTTCATTTCTGAGCCCTTCAAAAGTCAACAGATAATAACAGTAGATAAATAAAACCTTTGTCACTTTCTGCTGCCTTGGCTTTATATAATGGCTGCCAAAATGAATTGCAACAGAAACCTTTGGACAGGCGTATCAAATGGTATGTGCTGATAAATGTTTATTTGGAGCTCTTTTTCCTGGAATTTCTCAGGAATTGACCAAATTCTCCAAGACCCTTTCAGACAGTTGGTCACGAGCTTCTCAGTACCAGGGCCTCCTATTGGTTCCCTCCCACCCCCACCATAGTCCTCGTGCATAAATCTAATTTTCCAACTTTTTTTTACCAACCAATTACATTGATGCCCCAGATGATTGTTACTATAATTTTTTTTGGTGGGTCAAACTGATGAGCATGGTCAAAACTTACACTGCTTAGAACTTTGATCAGCGTGATTTAAGCTAACAGTGCAAGCTGTACTTCCTGCCATGCACAAAGCAATCTGATTTCTACATAGTCTGAGTCACTCATTCAATCATTGTGCTTATATTTAATAAACACCTGCTGATCTACCAGGCACAATCCTAGGTACTAGAGACATAGCATTAAAAGGGACACACAAAAACTCATACCCTCGTGCAGTGCAGTCTGCCTTCTATTGGTGAAGGGGGGGTGTAAGATGAAACATGGGTGGAATAAATTGCAAGTGAAGCGCAAAGCAGGAAGGGAAGCGGGCTGTGCAAAAGAAGGAGGTACAGGGGTTTCTTTTCTTTCCTTCCTTCCTTCCTTCCTTCCTTCCTTCCTTCCTTCCTTCCTTCCTTCCTTCCTTTCTTTCTTTCTTTCTTTTTTTTTTTTTTTTCTAGACAGGGTCTCCCTACAGCCCAAGCTGTCCTGGAACTCACTCTGTAGACCAGACTGGCCTTGAACTCACAAAGATCCGCCTGCCTCTGCCTCCCAAGTGCTAGGCTTTTCAATAGTGAGGCCAAAAAGGTCTAAGAAGGTGATATATCCAGACAAAGACCTGTTATCTCTGCTAACTGAGCAACACACTGAGGCCTGTAGAGAAGAGCGGTCAAGCGGGGGGGGGGGGGGGGGGGGGGGGGGGGGGGGGAGGGGAAAAGGGAAGGGGGGGGGAAGGGGGATAGGGGCCCAGAGGGGAGCACAGCCATGTGTCGAGTATCAGCGTGAGGCCCAGTGACTCTGAGTCACAGGAGAAAACCAGAGTAACACAAAGCACGGAGGGACAAGAACAAAAAGAAGGCACGAAGATACAGAAGGGTCTGAGACAAGTGGAAGTACGATAATGTGAAATGGAAGGCTTAGGGTTACTACGGGAGGAGGGTGAAGGGGAAGAGGAAAGAACATGGAGCTGAGTGACACATTGAGGATAAGATGAAAGATTAAGAAAGAGAGAAAAGGACATTAATGGGATTTTATTGGTTGTGGGGATGGTATGTGACAGTAAAATGGACAGGATGAGAGGAGCGAGAAGGGGAGGAGGAATGGGGACAGAGAGACAGAGAGACAGAGAGAGAGAGAGAGAGACCCGTGTGCACATACGCCATGCAGAGGCCAGAGCAGGACATTGGGTGTCGTCCTCTGTTGCTCTTCCCTCTATTACCTTGATACAGGATCGCTGACTGACCCAGAAGTCCTCTGCTGTGCGTAGGCTGGCTGGCCAGTGGGCTCGCGGGATCTGCCAGACTTGATACCCACCCAAACAGAGCTGGAGTTACAGATATGCACAGCCATGATCAAGTGCGGGGGATTTGAACTCAACTCCTTGTGCTTGCAGAACAAGTGCACTGAGCCATCTCCCCATGCCCTGTGATCTTCTATTTAAATTACATCAGTCTAATAGCTGTGGAGAGCGAATGAGATATTTCTACATCCTTGAAAATTGAAAACATCCCAGAAAACAGTAAAGGTTTTCCTAAATATGACGGGTTAAGCATTACATATACTGTCCAAAAAGAAAAAAAAAAAATAGAGGCAAATCAAATGCACAGTAAACACATATGATGGTATATTATTAAGCAGAAAATGAAATAAAGCACTGAGATATGCGGTATTATGGATGAACCCCAAAATACATGCCAAGGGAAAGAAGCCAAACAAAAGCCCAAGATGCTAATTATGTGAAAAGGTCACATGGGCAAACTCAGAGACAGGAAGTGGATGGGAGTGAGAGAATAACTAATGAGCACAGGGTTGTTGTTGTTTTTTCTGTAGGGATTAAAATACCCTGGAGTAGACAACGACATTGCACAAACCTGTGAAAATGCCAAAAGACACTTGATCGTACACTTTAAAAGTGGATGGTGGCACAGGCCTTTAACCCCAGTCATTTGACTCTTCACCCCATTTCAAGTAAGAATTTAAAAGTTGTTTGTTTGTTTTAATTTTTAATTAATTAATTATTTTTTATGTGTATGAATGTCTTGTCTGCATGTAGGTTGGTGCACCGGTGTTGTGGAATGCCTCAGAGGTCAAAAGAGGGCATCGGATTCCCCTGGAACTGGAGTTAAAGACGGTTCTTAGCCGCCATGTGGGTGTTGGGAATCAAACCGAGGTCCTCTGGACGAGCTGTCGGCACTCTTAAACTCCTGAGCCATCTCTCCAGCCCCCACCCCCCGTTTTTTTATCTAGAAGTGGGGCCTTGTGAAAGTTTCTCTGTGCATGTTACCATGTCAGCTGGTGTGGTCATTATTCAGGTCTTGTTTAAGCAATCGTATTGTTAAGATTTCTCCTCTAGATGAAGAGCTATAGGCAATCCATAGCTGATGAGAGAGGGATAATCAGTTTTCTCCAGGAACAAGTACATGTGTACATATACACATGTACATGTGAACACACATATGTATATATGTAACAATAAGTAAAGAAGAGGTTGTGAAATTGAGATGGAGGAGGGAAGACATGGGAGAAGTCAGGGGAGGGAGGGGGAGAATGATATAAATGCTGTACTCTATATGAAGTTCTCAGACACATAAAAACTTTTTAGAAAGAATTTTAAAAGGAGCTAGATACTGAAAAGTCATTAGAGCAAGTTTTCATGCCAGGCCTGAAGAAGGCCAAGAGTTTGGAGGAAGATAGTCAGTCATTAAAATCCACTCTGTAAGATTTGAAGTTTAAAAGGGTATACTTACTTAAAAATAACATATATTTATATAGAGAGGTATTTCAGTAGAGATTTATACACAAATACAAAATAAACCATATAAGTTAATGGACTTGATTTCTCTGAAGTCATAATCCAGTCATATAGCTTTAAAGAGCAAAGTGTATATTGGGTAAAATTTATTTAGCAGGTACTCAACTCTGCCCAACGGTGCTCTTAACTCGCTAGAGGCCATCTCTCCAGCCGGCTTTTTGTGTTTTTAAGAGTGCCACTTGTTTCAAAGTGGTGTTTCCCAAGATTTCAGGGTCAAAGATCATCTTTTAATGTACATTTTAAAGAATGATGTAGTGCTTCCTTGGTTATTTGAACATAACAGAATCAAAACACTACAGAGTTACAGAGACTTTGGTTTTAAAACTTCTTTGGGAATAGATTTCATAATCTTTTCTGGCCTAAAATTAAAATATAATCTCAACTTTCATCACAATGTTAAAAATTCCTTTTTTGTAAATTATTTTAAATTTTATTTATTTATTTATTTTTTATTTTTATTTTTCATATAACATTGACGTTATTCAGTTTGTCCATTACAATTGGTAATTGGGTCGCATTTTGCAAGTTATCTATGTCCAATTTTGAACAACCCAAGGTTCCCATAGTTCAGTTGGAGAATGCTTGTATGCACAGGCATGTTGAATCAAGTCAGGTGTCCAGACTATCTTCTATATCCTCATGATTCACCCCTATCTCTCCACAGCCCTTAAATCTACCACGCCTCCTCTCCGCAATTTCGTGTCCCTGGGCTTTGGGAAGGGAGCATCAAGTGGGTTGAGAGAAAACAGTCTACTTTCTTTGGAGTTGTCATTTTGGACTTCAAGTCTGTTCAGGTGTTTCCCTTCATGGGTTGACAGTTTTTCCAGTGATAACCTTTTTAGTCATACTAAAAGGCACAAGCAATTGGATGTACCAGGCATTTAAGAGTTACTAATTATTATGCAAGCTAAGCTGTGAGCATAGAAACAGATGCTTGGTAGATGGTATGCCTAATCTCAAACTGTGGTTTCTGCCTATAAAGGGTGAAAGTTCTTATTGTGGCTTATAAACTCTCCTAACCACCTAGAGACATAGCTTGTGGCAACACCCTGAAGTTATTCCTCCAAGAAGAGAAGACTAATTAAGCCAATTAGATTTGGATATATATATTATAGAAACTTGGCGCACTGTTGTCACAGTATTCCAGGCAAATTTGGGGTGTAGCTGATATTGATGAGGAGTCTTGCTTGTTCTCAGGCGAGACCTATATTTGCTTTATTGCTTTAGTGGCCTTTGGTAAATGCTCCCTGCATTTCAGAGGCCAGTTGTCACTGCTAGCAGGTGCCGTCTCATAACATTTTTTTCTGCTCACCTAGGTCTTCGAACAACAGGGACTTACCGCTATTTCTACTTGCATATATCCCACTTATAGGCAAAAAAGGCCTTTATATTTTGGGGAGTGGGTTTGAGATCCCCTAGCCAACATCTACTAGGCAGAATAATCATTGCTGAATGCAAGCTTTCCTGCTTACTAATTGTATTTTGCTTAATTACACAGTTATAAAGAACTCTTACTATTGATTTGGCTCTAGATAGAGAATTATCCTTTCACAGTTCCTATTGCCTAAACAGTCAATTAAAAAGGGTAGTTATACCTGTTTTAAGATAATTCCACTGGGGCTGAGAGAATAGGCCTAGTGGTTAAGCAAGCACCGACTGCTCTTAGCCAGAGGACCCAGTCTTCAATCCCAGCACCCACATGCGGTTGAGAACCGTCTGTAACTCCACTTCCAGGAAAACTCCAGTTCCAGGGGATCCGAGACCCTCTTCTGACCTTCTTGGCATGGCACGACACGGGTGCACAAACCTAATGCAGACAGTACATTCATACACATTACAAAAAATATTAAAATTAAAAAAAAAAAAAAGGAAATTACCACTATAACATTCTCATACAGTTAGGGAATGATTTCATTACCATCATGTTTTTCTTTTTCCTATAAAGGGGAGAGGTAGAGGATTTTCTCAGTATCTGGAAGGTAAACTTTGTTAGGGCCAATTATGAACAGTTAACCCCAATAGTATTCAGAGAAATGCTCAGTGTCTGTGACTCAGGCAGTCTTGAGGTTCCGCTTTTCTTTTAATGTTCAGATGGGTCAGCCTCTCTGCTGGCATTTCCCCAGTCCATCCTGCACAGCCATAAGTTGTATTTTTCAGGCATTTAGATTGGTGATTTTTCCACTGTGGGAACATACAAATCCTCCCATTGTTAGTTTTTAAGATCTCAAAAATTTGAAAATTTATCAATAGGACTAGAACACAGAGTACCAGCCTGAATAAAATATTAGTGTTTTGTCTAACAAGCACATATAAAGCGAAGGGTATGGGATGGCTTTATACAGAGAGGCAGGAAATGAGAAATTCTTGTTAAAAGCTATAAAATTTTAGTTATACAAAAGATAGTAACTCTGAGAATCTAATATACAACATGGTTGCTATAATGAGCAATTTTGTAGTGTATGCTTGATTCATTCTAAGAGGATTGGGTTTTAAATGTTTCACCAAAGAAATAAAGTGGTAAGAAGTTACATAGTGATTGATTGAATTGATTGATTGATTGATGAAGACTTTTAGTGACCAGAGACCTCAAACTTATCTCTGTAATTCTGTTAAGAAACCACTATGTCCAAATATTTGTAATATTATGTTTAAGGAAGCTTAGAAAGTCCATAAATTAGTGTAAATATTGGACATGGTGTGTATCAGTTTAACAATTATTATTTGAACTTAAAAATATTCAATCAAAACTTGATTGTTTTTTTTAAAGAACAATCTTCCAAGATTTCCCTTTAATCTATTCCTGCCATTCCATATAGAAACTATTAGCCTCTGGAGTTAAAAGGCTAAGCTCATTTTGAGAGCGCCGTCCTAGTTTCCTCTCAAACCATGTAACACCTGCCTACAATATGTACTAAAGCAAGATGAACAACACTCCAGGGAGATAATGTTAATGTGCCTGAGAAATTAATGGAAAATGCTACGAGATGCTGGGAATAAATAGCCATAAAGGCTAGTTAAGTAGTACTACTTAAAGAACCATTCAAAATGATGCTATTTATAAAATCAAAGTGAATATCATTTCTCTGCAAGATCAAATAATTTATGCACAGCAAGAGTAAGCATCCTAGCTTTTATTAATTACATAACTTTTTCAAAAATAGCTTTTGTGTTTTTTATTTAATTGTATTAATTTTATTTATTTCTGTACTGTGTATGAATGTACTGTCTGCATGCAAGTTTGTGCACCCGTGTCGTGCCAATGCCGCACGAGGGTTCAGAAGAGGTCTCGGATTCCCCTGGAACTGGAGTTCTCGCTGGAATTGGAGTTTCAGATGGTCTTGCCGCCACGAACCGCTTACATTGTGGGTGCCTGGGGATCGGAGCCCGGGTCCTCTGTAAGAGCGGTCCGGTGCTCTTAACTGCTAGAGGCCATCTCTCCAGCCGGCTTTTTTGTTTTATAGATGCCACTTGTTTCAAAGTTGTTTCCCAAGATTTCAGGGTCAAAGATCATCTTTTAATGTACATTTTAAAGAATGATGTAGTGCTTCCTTGGTTATTTGAACATAACAGAATCAAAACACTACAGAGTTACAGAGACTTTGGTTTTAAAACTTCTTTGGGAATAGATTTCATAATCTTTTCTGGCCTAAAATTAAAATATAATCTCAACTTTCATCACAATTTAAAAATTCTTTTTTTAAAATTATTTTAAATTTTATTTATTTATTTATTTTTTATTTTTATTTTTTCATGTAACATGACTGTTATTCAGTTTTGTCCATACAATTAGGTAATTGGGTGCATTTTGCAAGTTATCTATGTCAATTTTGAACAACCCAAGGTTCCCATAGTTCAGGTTGGAGAAGCTTGTATGCACAGGCATGTTGAATCAAGTCAGTGTCCCAGACTATCTTCTATAGTTCTCATGATTCACCCCTATCTCTCCACAGCCCTTACAATCTAAACCACGGCTCCTCTCCGAATTTCGGTTCCCTGGGCTTTGGGAAAGGGAGCCAAGTGGGTTGAAGAAAACAGTCTACTTTCTTTGGAGGTGTCATTTTGGACTTATCTGTTCAGGTGTTTTCCCTTCATGGGTTGACAGTTTTTCACAGTGATAACCTTTTTAGTCATACTAAAAGGCACAAGCATTGGATTACAGGCATTTAAGAGTTACTAATATTATGCAAGCTAAGCTGTGAGCATAGAAACAAGATGCTTGGAGATGGTATGCCTAATCTCCAAACTGTGGTTTCTGCCTATAAAGGGTGAAAGTTCTTATTGTGGCTTATAATACACTCCTAACCACCAGAGACATAGCTTGTGGCAATACCCAGCAAGTTATTCCTCCAAGGAGAGACTAATTAGCCAATTAGATTTGGGATATATATATTATAGAACTTGGCGCACTGTTGTCACAGTATTCCAGGCAAATTGAGGGTGTAGCTGATATGATGGAGGAGTCTTGCTTGTCTCAGGGAGACCATATTTGCTTTATTTGCTTAGTGGCTTCTTGGTAATGCTCTCCTGGCATTGTCAGAGGCCAGTTGTACATTAGCAAGGTGACGTCTCAAACATTTTTTTCATGCTCACCTAGGTCTTCCGAACAACAGGACGTTCCGCTATTTCTCCTTGCATATATCCCCTTATAGGCCAAAAAGGCCTTTATATTTTGGGAGTGGGGTTTGAATCCCCTAGCCAACATCTGCTAGGCAGAATAATTCATTGATGAGTCAGAGCTATTCCTGCTACTAATTGTTTTTGCTTAATTACCAGCTTATAAATACTCTTACTATTGATTTTGGCTCTAGATTAGAGGATTATCCTTTCACAGTTCCTATGCCTAACAGTCAATTAAAAAGGGTAGTTAATACCTGTTTTACTAAAATTCCACTGGGCGCTGAGAGAATAGGCCTTAGTGGTTAAGAGCACCGACTGCTCTTGCAGGGACCCAGGTTCAATCCCAGACCCACTGGCGGCTGAGAACCGTCTGTAACTCCACTTCCAGGAAAACTCCAGTTCCAGGGAATCCGAGACCCTCTTCTGACCTCGTCGGCATGGCACGACACGGGTGCACAAACCTACATGCAGACAGTACATTCAATACAATTACAAAATAAATTAAAATTAAAAAAAAAAAAAAGAAATTACCACTATAACAATTTTCTACAGTTAGGGAATGATTTCATTACCATCATGTTTTTCTTTTTCCTATAAAGGGAGAGGTAGAGGATTTCTCAGATCTGGAAGGTAAACTTTGTTAGGGCCCATTATGAACAGTTAACCCCAATAGATTCAGAGAAATGCTCTGTGTCTGTGACTCAGGCAGTCTGAGGTTCCGCTCTTTCTTTTAATGTCAGATGGGCAGCCTCTCTGCTGGCATTTCCCAGTTCACCCTGCACAGCCATAAGTTGTATTTCAGGCATTTAGATTGGTGATTTTTCTTACCTGTGGGAACATAAAATTGCTCCCATTGTTAGGTTCAAGATTCAAAAAAATTGAAAATTTATCAATAGGGATCTAGGAAACAAAGTTTTCCATTTGTATTCCAGAAAGTGATACTACCACCAACCTCCCACCTCCCCTCTTTTTTTTTTTTTTTTAAGTTTTTTGTTTGACTTATAGATGCCTTAGTTGTATTACACATACCCTAAACAGGAGCCAAGGCATAAGCGTTTTATTAAATTTACCCAAACTGTTTCTCATTGGTATGCTACTTATTGGGAAAGTAAATTTAAGCTTAGTTCCTTTAAAATGTCCTACGAGTAAAAGAAAGCGTTACCAAGGTGTTGATTTAAATTCAGAAAAATATAGAGACCATTTGTGTACCTTAACCCAATACAAATTATAAATAAAACAATTAACATTTTATATTCCAATCTAGTGTCAATATGTATTGCCATTTTCACCAAAACCTACACCAAAATTTAACTAATCTAAACATTTCACTAGCCTTGTAAAAACATGCTATCTATTGGATAAAGCTTGGCACCGCTCTTACAGAGGACCCGGGCTCGATCCCCAGCACCCACATGGCGGCCAAGAACCATCTGAAACTCCAATTCCAGGAGAACTCCAGTTCCAGGGGAATCCGAGACCCTCTTCTGACCTCTGCGGCATTGCACGACACGGGTGCACAAACTTGCATGCAGACAGTACATTCATACACATACAGAAATAAATAAAAATTAATAAAAAATTAAAAAAAACACAAAAAGCTATTTTATGAAAAAGTTATGTAATTAATAAAAGCTAGGATGCTTACTCTTGCTGTGCATAATTATTTGATCTGCAGAGAAATGATATTCACTTTGATTTTATAAATAGCATCATTTTGAATGGTTCTTTAAGTAGTACTACTTAACTAGCCTTTATGGCTATTTATTCCCAGCATCTCGTAGCATTTTCCATTAATTTCTCAGGCACATTAACATTATCTCCCTGGAGTGTTGTTCATCTTGCTTTAGTACATATTGTAGGCAGGTGTTACATGGTTTGAGAGGAAACTAGGACGGCGCTCTCAAAATGAGCTTAGCCTTTTAACTCCAGAGGCTAATAGTTTCTATATGGAATGGCAGGAATAGATTTAAAGGGAATATCTTGGAGATGTTCTTTAAAAAAAACAACAAGTTTTATTGAATATTTTTAAGTCAAATAATAATGTTAAAACTATACACACATGTCAATATTTACACTAATTATGACTTCTAAAGCTTCCTTAAACATTATATTACCAAATATTGGACTAGTGTTTCTTAAAGAATTACAGAGATAAGTTCTGAGGTCTCTGGTCATAAAATCTTCATCAATCAATCAATCAATCAATCAATCACTATGTAACTTCCTTACCACTTTATTTCTTTTTGGTGAAAACATTTAAAACCAATCCTCTTAGAATGAATCAAGCATACACTACAAAATTGCTCATTATAGCAACCATGTTGTATATTAGATTCTCAGAGTATACTCCTTTTGTATAACTAAAATTTTATAGCTTTTAACAAGAATTTCTCATTTCCTGCCTCTACTGTATAAAGCCATTCCCATACAACCTTGCTTTATATGTGCTTTGTTAGAAAAACACTATATCTTTATTCAGCACATTGTTACTTCATTAGCATCAAATTCACAGCTAAGAGCTCATGCTTTATGCTTTGAACAAAGCTTATAAAACTATGTGTTTTCTACTTGAAGCATGTCACAGCTTTCTTGCACCCCCGAACTCTAATCAACACTTCAACTCTGTGCATTGGGGAGCATCTATCCCAGCCTTTGATGTTCATGGTTCTACTCTTAGCTTTTTTTTGCACTCTTTACATATAGCAAATTTACAAAGTCTAAAATTAAACTATAGGTTAATTTCAAAACATATTTAGGGGTTCACTGTTTAACCATAAGCTTGTTTACAGGTAAAAAATATAACTTTACATTCCTAAATTACATAGCGAGTTTATGTATATTTTAATGTACTTAAAAAAGATTTTTTCTTTCTCATAAATCTTAGAACTGAGGAAAATAGAGACATATACTTCAAGCTATATCTATAGCGATAATGGTCAATGTGTTATCTTTACTGACCAATTTGTCCACTTTGACTTACAGATAAGGATTTGGTGTTAGGAACCACAAATGAGGGATAACATATGAAGTTTGTTTTATTGAGACTGTGTTACCTCATTTGGCATAACAGCTTTCAGTTCCAGCCATTTATCTACAAATTTCATGATGTTGTCCTTCACCACTGCGTAGAACTCCATTGTATAAATAAATGTACCACATCTTCATTATCCACTCATCAGTTGAGGGACACCTGTGTTGCTTCCAGCTCTTCGGTGTTGTGAAAAGGGCAGCAGTAAACATGGTTGTGCATGTACCTCTCTTATGGGATGAATCCTTTGAGTATATACCTAGGAGTGGCATAATTGAGTCAAATGGTAGGTTCATTTTTAGTCTTTTAAGAGTTCTCGGGACTGGAGAGATGGCTCAGCAGTTAAGAGCACTGACTGCTCTTGCAGAGGACCCGGGCTCAATTCCCAGCACCCACATGGCAGCTAAGAATCATCTTGAACTCCAGTTCCGGGGACTCCAACACCCTCTTCTGACCTCTGCAGCATTGCAGGACAATTGCATGGCACGGGTGCACCAACCTACATGCAGACAGTACACTCATACACATAAAAAATAATAAATAAAGAGTTCTCCACAGTGCTTTCCATAGGGATTACATGAGTTTATAATCCCACCAGTAGTGAATGAGTGTTTCCCTTTCTCCACACCTCTCCAGCATTTTCTGCCATTTGTTTTCTTGAACATGGCCAACCTTAAGATGAAATCTTAAAGTGGTTTTAGTTTCCATTTCCTTAATTACTAGCAATATTGAACACTTTTTAAGATGTTTCTTAGCCATCTTTACTTCTCTTGAGAAGTCTGTTCAGATCTTTAGCCCATTTTTTTATAAAAATATCTTGTCTGTGTGCTTGTTTTTTTTTGAGAAATATTTTTATTGATGTTTTGTGATTTTATTGATGTTTTATTGATCACTTTTCCAGTTCAGTTCAGGCATATTCCCCTTTCCCTTCCCCCCATCCCACCCCACCCTACATCATGCATTCTGCCATAACTGTCCTGTATCTTTCTCTCGGTCTTTTTTTTATGTTTAGGAATTCACATTTTCCTCAATTAATTTTATATTACTCTAAAATATGGATACATACTCTCCACCCATATACAGTAATTATAGAGTCTGAAAATAATTGGTGGATGGATTCTAGAGCCCATTGAGAGATTCATATTATAACAACATGGTTGCTTTCAGATAAACAGAAATATAACAATAATGTTATTGAGCTTGCCTTTCATTTGGGGGATTTGGTGTTAGTATCCACAAATGAGGGAAACCATTCTCCGTATGTCTTTCTGGGACTGTGTCATCTCACTCAACATAATGGCTTTGAATTCCATCCTTCACCTGCAAAGTTCATAATGCCATCTTTCTTTATCACTGACTAGTATTCCATTGGGTAGATGTACCACATTTTTGTCATCCACTCATCAGTTAAGGTCATTTGGTTTGGTTCCAGCTCTTCGCTATTGTGAAGAAAGCTGCAATAAACATGGATGTGCAAAAATCTTTGCAGTAGGATGAGTCTTTGGGGTATATACCCAGGAGTGGTATGACTGGGTCAGGTGGTAGGCTCATTCCAAGTCTTTTAAGGGTTCTCCACACTGCTTTTCATAGTAGTTATACAACCTTACATTCCCACCAGCAGTGGATGAGTGTTCCCTTTCTTTTAATTGGGTCATTTATTTTCTTGGTCCTTTGTTTTTTGGGTAGTTTATATACTCTGGATGTTAAACCTCTGTCAGATGTGTCACTGGTGAAGAGTTTCTCCCACTCTGTGGGTTTTCTATTCACTTCTTTAGTTGTTTCTTTTGCTGTACAGAAACATTTCAGTTTAGTAAGGTCCCTACTTGTTGATTGTGGACCTTAATTCCTGTGCAACTGCTGTCTGATTTAGAGTCTTTTCCTGGGGCTGGAGAGATTGCACAGCAGTTGGGAGAGCCGACTGTTTTTGCAGAGGACCTGGGTTCTATTCCCAGCACCCACATGGAGGCTAAGCTGGGCATGGTGGTGCACACCTTTAATCCTAGCACACTCGGGAGGCAGAGGCAGGTGCATCTCTGTAAGTTCAAGTCCAGCCTGGTCTACAGAGTGAGTTCCAGGCCAGCTAGGGCTATAGGGAGACTCTGTCTCAAAAAAGAAAGTCTTTTCCTACACCTATATCTTGTAGGTTACTGCCAATGTTTTCTTCTAACATTTTTAGAGTTTCAGGTTTCACATTGAGGTCCTTAATCCATTTAGAATTGACTTTTTTGTATAAGGGTTTTCATTTCATTCTTCTACAGGAGGTGATCCAGTTTTGCCACCACCATTTGCTGAAGATGCTACCTTTCCTCCATTGAGTATTTTTGGCTCCTTAGTCAAAAAGTCATGGAGATTTTTGTTGGGATTGCATTGAATCTATGTATTACTTTGTAGGGATGAGGCTTCGTTTGGCTTGAGCCCCCCATCAGAGCTCATGGATTCTGTCATACATGTTAAGTCCTGTCTTGCAACTTTTTCTCAGTCTTTTATAGCCCTTTCAATGCAGAAGTTTACTGTTTTAGTCAGTTCTTTGAATAGATTTTTCTTTCTCTTTTCTTGAGTCCATTCTTCCACCTCTCTCTGGGCTTCCTGGTACCTTCTCCCTCCCTTCCCTACCACTGCTAAGACCTGTCTCACTGCCTTGCCAGGGTGCTCCAGAGAACCTGCAGTCACTAGCAGTGGTCTAGGGAGGAACACCAAAAGGCTACATTACTTTGGGTAGGATAGTCATTTTTACTATATTAATTCTTACAATTCATGGGTATGAGAGGTCCTTGCATTTTCTTGGGTCTTCCTCAATCTCCTTGTTCAAAGATTCAAATTTTTCATTGTAGAGATCTTTAATGTCTTTGTCCAAGTTTATTCTGAGATTTTTTTGAGGCTATTATAAATGGAAGGGTTTCCAAGTACTCCCCTAATTAATTGCTTGTTATTGGCCTATAAGAAGGCTATTGATCTTTGTAGGTTAATTTTATAACCTGCCACTTTATTGAAACTGTTAATCATTTCTAGGAGTTTTCTGGTAGAATTTTTGTCATCCCTTTGATATATGAAAAAGTAGATAGTTTGACCTCCTCTTTTCCAATTAGTACTCCTTTAATTTCCTTCTTTGCCTTATTGCTCTAGCAAGAATTTCAAGCACTATATTGAAAAGGAGTGGAGAGAGTGGGCAGCCTTGTTGGGTTCCTGATTTTAAGGGGAATGCTCCTAATTTTTCTCCATTTAGGATAATGCTTGCTGTGGGCTTGTTGTATATGGCTTTAAATATGTTGAGGAATGTTCCCTCCAGTCCAGTTCCCTCTAAGACTTTAAACATAAAGGCATGTTGTATTTTATCAAAGTCCCTTTCTACATCAATTGAGATGACTATGTGGTTTTATCTTTGAGTACATTTATATAATTGATGACATTTATTGATTTACATATGTTGAACCATCAAGTTGGAATAAAACCAACTTGATCAGGGTGGATAAACTTTTTGATGTGTACCTGTATGCGGTTGGCAAGAATTTTGTTGAGAACTTTTGCATCTATATTCACTAAGGACATGGGTCTACAGTTTTCTTTTTTTGGTTGTTTCTTTGCCTGGTTTGGGTATTAAAGTGATGCTGGCATCATAGAAGGAATTTGGGAGATTTCCCTTTGCTTCTATCCTTTTGAATAACTTAAGTAATATTGGCTGTAGTTCCTCTTTAAATGTCTGATAGAATTCTGCTGTAAATCCATCTGGGTCTGGGCTTTTTTAAGTTGGGAGGTTTTATATTACTGTTTCAATTTCCTCGAATGTTATGGGTCTGTTTAAACAGTTGATCTACTCTTGGTTACGCTTTGGCGGTTCCCATGATTTCAGATATTCGTCCATTTCTTTTAGGTTTATGAATTTAATAGAGTATAGATTTTAATGTATTCCCACATAATGTTCTGGATCTTTTTATTATCTGTTGTAATGTTTTCCCTTTCATCTCTAATTTTGTTGATTTAGAGATGTTCTTACCTACATAACCAGCCGTGGCTGGCTGTCAAACTTCTGGGATCTATTAAGGAAATGGAAAGAGTTTATATAAGATGAGAAGGCAAAAGTTCACGTGAAGGAAGGAGGCAGTGAAATGTGATAGGGAATAAAGAATGAAAGAAGAAAAAAGAAGCTAAGAAAGAAAAACTAGATGCCTGAGTCAAAGAGTTGATCTTACAGAAAAGGTATCCAGACAGTGGCCAGAAAACCGTTGTATACTTGTAAGGTTTCTACAAACTCAGCACTTCATGGTAACTTTGAGGCTGTGGTGATAGCTAACGAAGAACACAGAGAAAAATGAGCAGATTTACTGACATTCAGGTCACTTTGTGAGGGAAGTCTACAGGTCCCATCCATGGACCCCCAAATGGAGAAGTCTGAAGATCTCACCTCGGGAAGCTTCTCTCGAGCCAGCTTCTTCCCTAACAGCAGAAGCACATGCGCTTTGGGGTAGGACTACAGCGGCTCCCATCTCACGATGCTCATGCCATGGCAAATGTATGGCAAGCTAGGAGCTTCAGCAGAAAAGCTCGGCTGCCACCCTGGTGTTTGTAAAGGAAGACGAAGCCTCAGCCCTCACCAAGGCTCCATGCCATCCATTTCCACTGGGGAAAGCTGGGGAGGAAACGTGAATTCCCCTTCAGGCTCCTGACTGGTGAATTTTCTCTGATACAGATGGCTGGCAGGGTCAAAGTTCTCCCACATTAATAGTATGCCTTAGTTAGCAGTTTCTTGCAAACTTTATTTTAGAATCAAGACGTTGTATTACAATACTCACATATTTAGCAAAGAAAGGGGTAACAGTTTATCTTGGGCACACATGTGCTTAAAGTGCTTTCAAGCCCTGGAATTTCAGACATCTGTCCACTTCAAACCTTCAAATTAGCTGTGTCGGTAGCTGCACAATTGTTGAACCACATATTTATCTAGGTCAAGTATATGGAACGTGAATTATATCTCAATAAAACTGATTTTTTAACATGAAGTTATTTTCATTCTAACGCTCCTCTTTTTCCTATGTCCAGTGCCCAAATCCTGGTCTTCACCCTCATTCTAAATTATTGAAATAGTCTTCTAACTGACTTTCTGGGCACTGGATTTTCTTTATCTAGCACAATTTGTTTCTCCTCTAAATGTTTTCCCCCATTTTACAAAATAGAATTCTAATTTTGTCTCATGCACACTACCACTTTTCTTCTGAATTAAGCTTTATCCTACCCCCTGTGCAGTCTGCTTTCCTCCAACTACCTTCCTGTTTGGATAGCAAAGATCCCTAAACTGCATGAAAATTCTTGCCTGTCTGTTCATAAGTCAAAGGAAGATGATAAAAAGCCTTCTCTTCATTGAGCATCATCTATTCAAGGTTTTGTGATCACCACTGTTTTAAAACTGTTCTTGTCAGGCTAACCATAATCTCTGTATTTGCTAAATCTATTCTATGTGTAGCTTACCTGGCCTGACAGATGCTTGGACCCCACTGCTGGTCCCCACTGTCTCTGGGTGCTCCTACCCCACCTTACTTTTTCCCTGTCTTCTGCTAGCTTCAGCTTAGCTTCCTGGTCTCTTGGTGTCGGAGTATTCTTGGGGATCAGCCATGTCCTTCTCTATGGTAGAGTCTTGATTATCTCCCTCAACTCCTGGCTTTACATACTGTGGTGGTTTGAATGAGTGTCCCCCATAGGCTCTAAGTATTCAGACATTTGTCTCCAGTTGGTGGCACTGTTTTGGGAGGTCTTAGAAGGTGTGGCCGTGCTAGAGGAAGTATGTTATTGGGGGCAGGCTTAGTGAGTTTAACAAGCCTCTTGGTCTACAATTGCTCTCTCTCTCTCTGCTTCCTGTGCTCTTTGCAAGATGTGACCCACGGCTTGCTGCTCCAGATCCAGCTGCCATGCCTCCCGCCACAATGGACTCTAATTCCCTGGAACCATCAATCGTAAACTCAAATAAACTCTTCATTTTATAAGTTCCTTGGTCATGGTGATTTATCACAGCAACAGAAAAGTGACTAATACATATACTAACAATGTGATGTAATGCTGGCTCACAAATGACAGCTCCAGATCAGATTCCTGTCCCGAGTTCTAGACTATATTTTCACTGCCTCCCTGACACCATAATATAGACCATGAGGAGACAAGCAAAATTCCAAAATCAAATAAATGTGACAGCCCTGATTCTTACCCCAGCACACCTGGTCCTCCCAGTCTCCTGCCTCACAGAAAAACTTGCTTCCATCAAAATATGTCCAGAAGCTGGCCACCATAAGGGGCTTGGTGACCTTTATACATGCCAAACCATGTCCCCACTTGAGGCCTTGACTCCTGCTGTTTTCCTCTGGAAACCCTGTCCCCAAATTCCCTTGACATAAGCCCTTCTTGCCTTTAGTTCTCTGTTCAAAGTCTACATTATCTCTGAAAACTTAATATAAGACATCAACCCTAGCAAGCCCTGTCTTTTTTACCCTACTTTATGCTTGTTCTTACCACTTCTCACTCTCTTGATATACCATGTCCTGGATTTATTAGCAGCCTATTTTCTATCTGTCCTCTAGAATGTAAGCAATGAAAAACACATGAGCAGGGATTTGTTTTCTATCACCAGTGTCTGACACAATAAGTTGAGGTACTCATTATAGATGCTAAATAATTTTTAATACATTTTTATGCAGAAGGTGCTAAATAATTATTGAATGAAAATGAATGAATCTCTGTGGTGGGGTGAGTCTTGAGGGTACATGCCCAGGAGTGGTATGGCTGGGTCAGGTGGTAAGTTCATTCCAAGTCTTCCAAGGGTTCTTCACGCTGCTTTCCATAATGGCTGTATGAGTTTACATTCCCACCAGCAGTGGATGAGTGTTCCCCTTTCCCCACAACCTCTCCAGCACTTGGTATCATTTATTTTCTTGATCCTAGCCAGTCTTATTGGAGTAAGATGATATCTTAAAGTGGTTTTGATTTGCATTTCCTTAATGATTAGTGATATTGAACACTTCTTAAGGTGTTTCTCAGCCATCTCTAATTCCTCACTTGTGAAGTCTCTGTTCAGCTCTTTGCTCCATCTATTGAGTGGGTCATTTGTTTTCTTTCTTCTTTGCT
>VZQC01002875.1:3645248-3719347 GCA_009823505.1 Rhizomys pruinosus
CTTCTGATTTCTTTAGTGTTTCTACTTCTTTTTGGAGCTTCTCAATCTCTTCCTGTAGCTCTTTGCTTCGCTGGTTGGTTTCCTTATCTTTTTCAGCGTGGGATCTTTTCAGTGTTTCTACTTCCTTCCAGAGTTTGTCATTCTCTCTCTAGGTCCTTCTTGAGTTCTTCATTCTCTTTTCTTAGTTCTTTGATTTGTTCTTTATAATCTTGTAGTTCTTTAAATATGTTCCCAATTTTGTTTCTGATATCTGTGTCCTGGGTCATCCCCAGGGTGATCCCACTGTAAGAATCTTCCATAGGGTTGGTAGAGCTTGGTGTGGAATTATCCTGCCCCTTTCCTGTGTTGTCTCTTCTTCTTGTTCCTGGCATATGGGCTTCTCCTTGCCTGTATTCCAATGTGAGTCCTAAATGCCTCTTCACTGTGTTGAAGGCTTGCTTTGCTTGCCTCCTTCAGATGCCTTCCTGTGCTTCAGCTGGTCTCAGGAGATCTTCCCATACATGTCTTGAATCTTTTTCTGAGTCTTTCTAGAGTTTTTTCCAAAGCAGAGGATTATTGTTTTGAGGAGAACTTCACTGTTTCAGTCTTTATTTTTGGCCCAGTTCTTTTATTGTTGTTGTTCCCTCCGACTTGTATTGCTTCAACACACACACACACACACACACACGTGTGTGTGTGTGTGTATATATATATATATACATATATATATATACATATATATGTCCCACCTATACTAAAATTATGTCATCTGAAAACAAACTGTATGATATTTCCAAATCATATTTCAGGATTCACATTTTTCCATTTTGATTTATATTACTCTAAAATATGCATACATACACTCCACCCATAAACCAAAATTCCAAAGTCTGAAAATACATGGTAGATTAATTCTAGAACCTGTTAAGGGATTCACAATATAAGAGCACAGTTGCTTTCAGATCATGAGGAATACAACATTAACGTTGCTCAGTTTGCCTTACAACTAGGTACTTGCTGCTAGCATTCACAGATGAGGGATACCATTTGTCATTTGTTTTTCTGGGACTTTGTTACTTCACTTAACATATTATCTTCTAGTTCCATCCATTTATTTGCAAAGTTCATGATGTCATCTTTCTTTACCACTGCATAGAACTCCATTGTGTAAATGTACCACATTTTCTTTATTCACTCGTCAGTTGAGGGGCACTTGGGTTGGTTCCAGCTCTTCATTATTGTGAAAAGAGTTGCAATAAACATGGTTGTGCATGTATCTCTGTGGTAGGATAAGTCTTTGTGGGTACATACCCAGGAGTGGTATGGCTGGGTCAGGTGGTGGGCTCATTTTGAGTCTTTTAAGGCTTCTTCACACTGCTTTCCATAGTGGTTGTACGAGTTTACATTCCCACCAACAGTTCCCCTTTCCCCACAACCTCTCCAGCATTTGGTATCATTTGTTTTCTTGATCCTAGCCAGTCTTATTGGAGTGAGATGATATCTTAAAGTGGTTTTAATTTGAATTTCCTTAATTATTAGCAATGTTGAACACTTTTTAAGATGTTTCTCAGCCATTTCTAATTCCTCTCTTGTGAAGTCTCTTTTCAGCTCTTTACTCCATCTTTTGAGTGAGTCATTTGTTTTCTTACTTCTTTGTTTTTTGAGTAGTTTATATATTCTGGAAGTTAATGCTCTGTCAGATGTATCAGCAATGAAGGTCTCCTCCCACTCTGTGGGTTTTCTCTTCACTTCCCTGATTGTTTCTTTTGCTGTACAGAAGCTTTTGAGTTTAATGAGGTCCCAGTTGTCAATTTTTGACCTTATTTCTTGTGTAGCTGCTCTCTGATTTAGAAAGTCTTTTCCTACACCTATGTCTTGTAGGTTGCTGCCAACGTTTTTCTCCTATCACCTTCAGAGTCTTGGGTTTCATGGTAAGGTCTTTGATCCATTTGGAGTTGATATTTGTACAGGGTGAGAGGTAGGGATTTAATTTTATTCTTCTACAAGTGGTGATCCAATTTTCCCAACACCATTTGTTGAATATGCTGTTTTTCCTCCATTGTGTTTTCTTGGCCCCTTTGTCAGATATGAGGTGGCTGAGATTGTATGTGTGCAAGTTTGGATCTTCAGTTTTGTTCCACTGGTCGACAGGTCTGTTTTTGTGCCAGTACCAGGCTGTTTTTATGACTATAGCCCTATAGTATAGTTTGAGGTCTGCTATAGAGATCCCCCCTGTATTGTTCTTTTCACTCAGGGTTGCTTTGGCTATTCAGGGTCTTTTGTTTTTCCATATGAAATTAAGGATTTTTTCCCAAGCCTGTGAAGAAACTCTTGGGGATTTTAATCGGGATTGCATTGAATCTATGTATTAATTTGGGTATTGTTGAACACCTTTTAAAATGTTTATTAGCCCTTTGTAATTCTTCTTTTCAAAACTCTTTACTCAGATCAATAGCCTATTTTTTAACTGACTTGTCTTCTTGATGTCTTATTTTTTAGTTCTTTGCATATTCTGGATACTAATTCTCTATTGAATGTATAGTTGGCTTCAAACCTGCTCAGTAAGTAGTTGGTTACCCACCCCACACCCAAACACTCATGCCACTATTGCACCAGTGATCACCTGTAGAAGATTTTTACAAGATTTAGCCAAAGCCAAAGACCTGTGATGGAACATGGAAGGAACTCACAAGTCCCCACCCCTCCCTGAGGATCTATGCAGTTAACGGTTGCTAGGGGGGAGGGACATTTTCTTCAGTTGTGTCACTGGGAAAGTACGCATGTTCCTTCAAGCAGCCCTGATGAAATGCATTGGGTAATGAAACAAGATAACAAGATGAATGTAGTTGGGAAGTCAAAGAAGCTCAGCACAAGTGGGAGGGGGGACATGATTGAATAATGAGGGGTGAATATGATCAAATACTTTATCTATTAATGAAAATAACACAATGAACCCCACTGTTGTGAGTAATCAATATATGCTAATAAAAAAGTTCAGAAAATGAAGCAGTATCATGGGAGGTAATGGTAAAATTTTCCAGAATTGATGTCAGACATGGATCTACAGATGGAAGGATGAACTACATGAACTTGATGTCAGACATGGATCTACAGACGGAAGGATGAACTACATGAACTTGATGTCAGACATGGATCTACAGATGGATGGATGAACTGCATGAACTTGATGTCAGACATGGATCTACAGATGGAAGGATGAACTAAATGAACTTGGCAGAAGAAGAAATTTTCAGAAACTCTGAAAATTTTCTTAAGTCAAAGATGATTCTGAGAGTTCTAGCTTAGGCAAAGGGACAGTGGGTAAACCAAAATAATAAAAGAAAAGGAAAAACAGGTTTATGGGTTTGAGGGGAGGCAAAATTAAATAGAAATTGTGGACTCCGATATTTTACATGTTGAATTTAATGTCCAGCAAGCATAAAACATGGTTCATTATTTTTTAAAAAATTATTATTCTCCTCATATTCAGGAATACTCAAAACCTTGTTTGAAAAGTACAAGCAAAGCTTTATTTCAATAATCCCCACCCCAGGACTTCTTCTTCCTGCTAGACTTCCCATGCCACCTCCATTAGTAACAAAAATATATAAAAACTTACTGTTAGTTGTTAATGTTATTCAAATACAGTTGTCAGCCCACGAAACATGCACAGAATAAAAAATTATAATAAAGCAATGTTCTTTTAGTTTTTAATGCCATGATTCAGTGCTCCACTAAAAACTATTATAAGGGCAAGTAATAAACAAAATGTGGTATTCCATGACATCAACTTATGGATTTTGTCATAATCTATAATATTACCTTAAAGACTATCATGAGACTTTTTCATATATATATATATATATATAGTTATACTTATTTTACTTTATTGACACACACACACACAAAATCACTGGTTTTCATTTTGATTTTTTTTTTTTTTTTTTTGGTATTTTTGAGACAGGGTCTCCCTTTAGTCACAGCTGGCCTGGAGCTTGCTATGTAGACGAGTCTTACATTGAACTCACAGAGATCTGCCTGTCTCTGCTGGGATTAAAGGCATGTGCCACCACGCTGGGCCATTTTCATTTTTTTTTTTTACTTAGAAAACAGCGAGATTTTCATAATAAACTGTGTGGCCAATGGATACAATGATATAGCATTATTTTTAACAAATAACAAGATCACACAACAATTAAAAGATTATGATGATAGTGATTTCTATTTATTGAGTACTTCTATATACCAGAAACTCTTCTAAGGGTCTGATATGGATTCACTCAATAAGGAGATCTAAATATGTCTGATAACACAAATTATGTACAGGTGATATAAAGAATATTATTGAATGGAAATTCAGCAATTCTCTTTTTAATCTAAGATTAGTCTTTTTATAAAATACATTGTAACTCCTTAGGTACAACTAGGGGTCACAAATGGAAAAAAATTGGGAAAAAAGCACTTTACTATAATAAACAACTAAATCTATATTTTTCCATCATATTCAATTTTTCTTCTGAAAATAGAAAGAAAATTTTCAAAACTAACGAACAGGAAAATAATTTATTTTGAAATCACCACTCATATGCCAACTTTACATTTTTAAATACATTTAGAGAGTATCCATGATATTACCTAATGCAAACACAGATGAGTTTTCGACATCAATTACAGGTCTAGTTGCTGGAGACATTTTTTTTTATTTTATTTATTTTTGTATGAGTATGAGTGTACTGTCTGCATGTAGGTTTGTGCACCCGTGTCGTGCAATGCCGCGGAGGTCAGAAGAGGGTTTCGGATTCCCCTGGAACTGGAGTTCTCCTGGAATTGGAGTTTCAGACGGTTCTCAGCCGCCATGTGGGTGCTGGGGATTTTTTATTTCAGTATTTCTCCTTAAAACTACAGCTTTATTTTTGTGTTTTCTCTGATGACTCAAGGGATAGCTATCAATTCACCAAATTCTTTGACTCATCAAGTAATATAGGTCTCTAAAGGTCTTTGACTCCAGACCCTCATGTAATGTTTGAATTCTCTCTGCCACATTAGCCTAAATATTTGAACACACACACACACACACACACCTATCCAAACATGGAATTACCCACAAAACCATTGATTCTATTTTCAGTTTTCGTGATTAAAAATGTCTTCCTACCCTGCGCTGGGCTTTTTCTAAAACTCCCACTCTTTTGGGACTTTGCCAATCTCAGCTCCAGCCCTGGCAGGATGACCTTGGTCAGATTAATCTGTTTCTTTAGTTTCCTTAATTGGAAAATGAGTATAATAAATATATGCCATAGGGGTGTGAAGGTTAAGTGAGTGTTTCTAAAGCACCTGGCACAAGAGAGGGCTTCTGTGAGAGCTCTCCTTTATTAGAAGTAGGAAACCCTCCTTGCACGCCTGCCCTCGGACATGTGGTAGCAATGATTATTTATTCTCCTCCAGGCCAGATGGAGATTTCCTTCTATGTTTACTTGAAGGTATTTCTTTTTCTTTTAGTCATTCCTTTCTGAATAACCAGTTCTTTGCTAACCCTCACCTCCCCACCCCAAAATCATAAGCAACTATTTTATCAACTGGGAGCAAGCTCCACGCTCATCTCACTGAAGAAAGCCTTTCTCTTTTCTCTGTCATTGATTTAATTTCCTGCTACCTCCAGGGTCCTATGATTTGATTCTCTGGCAAGCTGAGGTATGGGGAAGGCAGTATGTATGGATACTTTCTGGCTGTAAGGTGAGAAGACAGATGTTAGGGTGCATCTGAGAAGTTTCCCTCTTCATTCTGATAGGATGACGGCTCTTCCTCCTCAAAGGTCCCTCCCCTCTGTTGTCTCCACTCACTCCTCCGGTCCTCACAATTCTGAGTGGTGGCTCCATAAGACATCTTCTTTCTGGGACTCACAAAAGTCTCATGGTTGAGTTCTGTCTCCTCAGCCAATTCATCTTGGTCAATGATTCCACATTTCTCCTCAGAGAGATTCTCCGGGTCTGCCCAGTCCTGTTTCTCACCAGAAGCAAAGACCCCATAGAAGATTACACCACTATAGTGTACCAGGGCAGCTATGAGGAACACATTCTGCCATTCCTCACGGGTCTACGCAAAGAAATAAAGTACAGATTAATGTGTTAACCAAAAACCAAGATTAACAGTGTGTCCTAAAGGCCTCCACAGGGGCAAAAGCATCTGGACCCTCAAAGATCACTTTGTGCTTCTGGGTGGACATGTGTTAGAATCAGCATCCAGGATCTACACTTAATATGAGTACTTAAAAATGAAAGATAAGCCGGGCATGGTGGCACACACCTTCAATCCCAGCACTCCAGAGGCAGAGGAAGGCAGATCTCTGTGAGTTCAAGGCCAGCCTGGTCTACATAGCAAGGTCCAGGACAGCTAGAGCTACAGGAGACAACCCTGTCTCCCAAAAAAAAAAAAAAAAAAAAAAAAAAAGAAGAAAGAAAGATAAAACTATATGAATTATTTTTAATTTTAAAAACATCTTTCAAAATAAATAGGTAAATCTACATGTCATGCCCTTATACATCTTTCTAAATATGCTAACAGTGTTCCCTTTCACTCAGTAGGTGGAATTAAACTTGCTATAAGATCCCACCATTTAAAATATCCTGTCTCTTAGAAGTGTCTGAGCCATTAGAGTCTTCACCTTTGGCTTTCAGTAGCTTATTTATAATCACGGTTTCTGTATAAGAAACAGAAAGTAAAAAATAATGGAAACCTGTATTTAAAGTTAGGGAAAGATAATATCTTAGATTTAATAGGCCTCTTGCCAATACTATCATCTTACAAACAGGACAAAAAACATGAATCCTGTCTTCCTTTTCTGCCAAAAAGCAAGAAAAGTTATATCACATTTTCTCTTCTAAGAATATGGAAGAATTTCTCAAGTCATATTTGTAAACAATCTAAGACAGCAGGTTTAAAATGGCACCGAAGATTTCCTTTTTGTAGAAAAACAGCTTCCTGAATTTTTTTTGAAAAGAAATTCTTTCACATGTATGAGTGTTTTGCCTGCATGTCTGTTAAGTGCACCTGTGTGAACAACACCTGCAGAAGCAAGAAGAGGACATCAGATCCTCCGACACTAGAGTTATTGATAACTGTTAGCTACCACGTGGTTGCTGAGAACCAAACCAGGGTCCTCTGCAAGAGCAGCCAGTTCTCTTAACTGCTGAGCCATCTTCCCAGCCCCAGCTTCCTGAAAGTCTTTCCATTGGCAGAGATATGGAAATTCTGTGGCCTGTGGCTGAACTCTGGATGAATTATGGGTCTCCCTCTCTCATCCATGCTACGATATATACACAAAGTTCAAGGTGAGGACATAGCTCAGTTAGTAGAGTACTTGTCCAATATGAGCCGAGTCCTAGGTCCAATCCCAAGCACTGCTCAAACTGGGTGTGTCAGCACACACACCTATAATCCTGTGCATCAGCCCTGGCTGCACAGCAAGTTCAAGGCCAGACTTCAAGAGACCTCAAAATTTTTTTTCTTTTAGGATTTCTTAATTGTATTTTTGTGATTTTCATATAATATATTTTGATGATATTTATGTATTCCCCCAATCCACACCTCTCTTTACTGTCCCCTGCCCAATATAATGTATTCTAGTGTATATATATATATATATATATATATATATATATATATCTTACGGAGTCTAATTGGTGTCCCCAAATATCCTTCAATGGACATCTATCTACTGGAGCCTGGTTAACCTACCAAGAGTCACATCTTTGAAACAGACTGCCTCCCCTGTCCTAGTAGCCAGTGGGTAAGAAACTTCAATGCTACCTGAGGGATTTTTTTTTATTTGAAAAGTTAGAAATTAAAAGTCTCACAAAAGGCTTTTGGATTTTTTAAAATGTGATATATATATCTATAAGATAATAGACGATTAAGTATTATTAGGTAATATACATCACGCTGTAAGCTGTTACTGAAGGAAAGAAGAAAGTGTAAGTTCTCTGCAGGCAGTTTTTTAAGCCACCATGGTGAGTGCCAGGACACTGAACCTGAATCCTCTGCAAAAGTAGCAAGTGAGCATTCTTAACCACTGAGCCATCTCTCCAGCCTCCTTTTGAAGGTTCCTAAGGAGGATCATTCATGTCTTATTTTCTTCTAAATAAGGAGTGGAGCTGAACTAATACATTATATGTAACATTCTGAGCAACAGGTAGAAATAGGCCATAAAATTTTAGCGCTTGGAATTATAAAACAATACTGAGTAATTCATCCTGAACTGACTGCCTCAGTTTCTCCTTTGTGTCTCTCAACAGTCTCTATGGGCTTTACTTCTTTTCCCAAAACATTTATTTCTCAGCTGAGAAGTTGTAGAACTAGACAAGAACTAGTCCTGGTGCTATTAAGAAATAATAAAAACAATAACGCGCCAGGCCAGTAGGATCGAAAGGTTTATTCCTGGACAAACTGTCAGCCCATGAAAGGAAACAGCCAGAATGCTCAGAGTCCAAGTCAACAGCTTCCAGAGAGAGTGGACTGTTTACCACCTCTCATCCACCTGTGCCCCTTTCTAAGCCTAGGAACAACCTGCGGAAGAAGGGGGGCCGTGTAGAATGTAAGGGCCTCGCGATTGGGGTGAATGGTGAAACTACAGCATGTAGTCTGGACACCATTTGATCAACTTGATTGAACAAACAACCTGTCACCCCCCCACTGGGATGGTGGGGCTGTGTGTTTGGGCACAACAGCCTGCAGATAGGTTTTGCAGAAGGATGCTTGTACTCATGGATTATCACTTATAGCTAAAAATGAAAAAAAAAATCTGAGAGAAAGATGCAGGACAGTTTATGGCAGAATGCAGATCTGGGATGGGGTGGGGGTGGGGGGAGGGAAAGGGAAATAAGCACTGAACTGAATTGGAAAAAAAATGTATGAAATGCACAAAACATCAATAAAAATTAATTAAAAAAAAAAAAAAAGTTCAAGTACTATACATTTTCTAACAAAATAACAGTTTTTTCTTTTTTTTCGGTGTTTTTTTTTTTATTTTTACTTAATTTTTCTTTGTAAAATTGGTTTGGACAAAAAAAAAAAAAAAAAAAAAAAAAAAAAAAAAAAAAAAAAGAAATAATAAAACAGAAGGAAACAAGGAAGAGGAGGAGGAAGTTGTTCAAGGCTCAGTCACAGTCAGAGGCACACATATTGACACACATATTGATAAACTGGGGTTAGCCACTGAGATCGCGACTGTTGGCAGTGCTTCCACCCTGTGATTCTTTTGCCCAGCCACCAAGGAGACCATTACCTTGTGCTTGGTCATTGCACCAACAATGAGGGGACAAACCATTCCAGAGAGGGTTCCCACTCCGTTTGAGATGCCCATGAGAATGCTGGCATAGCGGGGGGCAATGTCCAGGTGGTTGACATTAAAACCTATGGTAAAGCCAAAACCTCAAAATCAGAGTTGAGAACAGAATTCTTATTGCTCTTTGGAAAATAGGTGGCTTGTTCTAAGACATACTATCAATTTTGATCTCTTCTGGTATAAGTCTAATGGATAGTCTACCAAGAGTGTCTGATTGGACATCATGAAGCTGTGCCTGCACAAAGCAGGAGAACAAGCTATCTATCTATGGGTGATTACCAATGTCTTCATAGGCTCTGATGGGGAGAATTATGGCATATGTACCCAACAGACTTGGAACTCCCAAACTGAAACCCCGAAGCCTGGACCATGTTTATTCAGAGCAAACAATCAAATCCTATAGACCCACACCTTGATTTCTAATACAGCCTCGCCTAGCCTTTCACCTACCTAAAAGTCCTCCATAGATGAGTCTGCCTTGATATATACATGATTTATTGCAAAGAATGTCTTCTTTATAATAAATATTCTCACAAACACTGGAAGAACCCTTGATAATTTACAAAGCATTTTCACATTTCGAATCTGTACATTTGGATTCCAAACTTATTTTCACCATGTGATCAAGTATGAGAAACTATTTCTATTTACCTCTGAAATATACAGAATGAGACTCAAGAGAACTACAGATTTGAGAGCCCTGGGGAGAGCTGAGCGGTCTGAACCACACCGTAACTGCCCTGCCCTTCCTGGGAAGCATCTCTGTCTTTAAGGTCTTCTATCTGAAGAAAATGCTGCTGGAAATGGCAAAATAATGTCACCATTATTGATCCACTTACCAGAAGAAGAGAATAAATAGAAGGAAGGGGAAAGAGAGAAGGAAGGAGAAAGGCTAGGCTCTGAAAGAGGCTCGAGGCACTAGAAACTCACTCTACCAATCTAGCCCAGCAGTACAGTTCAGAATTAGACCTCGGCTCTAGTAGCTTACCTGAGATGCTGATCTGGAATAAAGATGTAACTGCCCTGACTCTCTCATCTATAAACTGGAGTAACTCTTCTTTTTTTTTTAATTTTTATTTATTTCTGTATGTGTATGAATGTACTGTCTGCAAGCAGGTCTGTGCACCCGTGTCATGCAATGCCGCAGAGTTCAGAAGAGGGCGTCGGATTCCCCTGGAACTGGAGTTCTGGAATTGGAGTTTCAGACGGTTCTCGGCCGCCATGTGAGTGCTGGGGATCGAACCTGGGTCCTCTGTAAGAGCAGTCGGCGCTCTTAACCACTAGGCCATCTCTCCAGCCTGGGAGTAACTCTTCTTATAAAATTGTTAAAAGAATTAAGTTAATGTATCATAACTAGAAGTAAAAGCCAACTTTTATGCTCCTTGTTTCTGCTAATTTTAAAAAATATTTTATTTATTTATTTAGAGATAATATCTCAGGTTAGTCTCAAACCCATGGAGTCTGAACCATTCTCTTGTCTTGGATTCCTGAATAGCTGGAGTCACAGGCACATTCCCTTTATAGCAACATGCATGCATATTCTGAATAAACAGCCATCTCTCCTGCTTCCCTGAGTTAGCAAAGGAGCTGCTGCCCTCAGGAGTCACTCAAACACTTGTTTAATTAGCTACCCATTTAAGCTACTGAAACTATAGCAAAGAGTTGTGGGTTTTGTTTAGTCATGCCTTTGTTTTCTTTGGGTTTGTGGTTTTTTTAATTAAAGTTCTTCTTTGACAATGTCATACATGTATATAATGCATACCGGTTACTGACACCTGGCCCCTTCTCTCAACTCTCTCCCACCCTGTCTACATTCTCTCTTCCCTACAAATCTCTTTCTCACATTCTTGTCATTTTGTTTTGTTTTGTTGAGTTTCACCAGGGATGTCTGTGTGACTATTGGCCTGGCGATATCCACTGGAGCCTGCTGGGCTCGGCAGTATTTGTACAACCAAAGACAATGGCTGGCTGTGAGTTCAAGGCCAACCTGGATAACATAGTGAGTTCCAGGCCAGCTGGGGCTGTAGGGAGACCCTGTCTTCAAAAACAGAAAACAACCAAAACAAGACAATGATTCTCTCTCTCTCCCAGAATCTATCAATATAGTCAATAGCTCAGGAGTCAAAGGCAGGGATGCCATCCATAACCCCTCCGCCCATGCTAAGTTTTTAAGTGTCTGTCCCATTGAAAGAACCAGAAAAATAGAATTTAAAATAATTTTTTTCATCTAAACTGGTGATAGCTTTTCTACCTCCATTCAGGGAGAAATTTTTTAAATATGTTTTACAATTAATATACCTTCTCTTTCAGATCAAAGTGCAAGATATTCAGAATATAAGACAGCTGCAAGATTTGGTTAATCTTACTGTCATTTAGATGCAATAAATACCATATTAGAAGAGAATTCAGAGATAAGAAGCAATTAGTATGAGTGTTTAGTATTCTATTCTGATACAGAGTCATTCTAGACATTTCAGTTCAGCCAAAGATAATGTGAGAAAAGCCATTTGGGTTTCTAGCTCCACAGTCTTGGTGTGCAGATGGGAAAATCACTGAGAAACTGGCATTTCAGTAGGTTTTGTAGCAGAGAAAAAAATTAGGCACCAGCTGGCAGAGTTTTCCTTCACCATGTAGGATGTTTCCCAAAGCAGGCATCGCCGAGTGCTTTCCAACCTCCCCTATGTCAGCTCTCATGTTGACCAGACCCTAAATTGTACCTGCCACCCCTGACATCACTATAAGGTGGCACATAGCAGATTCTGAGGAATGATGCCCAGTGGCCATCTGAGTCAATGCTGAGTCAGATCAGGCTCTATCCCAATGTAAGGCACTCAATCAATATTACTTGGGCAAATTCATTCACCCAAGGAGCCTGTTTCCTCAACACTAAAATGGGTATAAGCACTTCTCAGGGGATTTCAACAAAGACAGAAAACCTATTTTAAAGTGGCCCACATGTGGTAAATGCTTTAAGGCAGTTGCTGTGATAGAAAGTACAAGGTTCTCTCCCTCTGCTTGAGATGTAATTGGCAATCCAGGAGAAAGGAAGCAATATGAACCTGAATGTTTCAGTAACTCTGGGACCGGATATGAATCTCTTCTGCATCACAGAGTTATCAAGGGAAGGTTTTCCTCAACATCCTACCAGAAACAAGTCGTGATTGCTCAGTTCTTGCAACTCCATTTGTTGACTGCCACCAAGGATGATGCGCACACTCGTGATCCTGTCACCCGGAGGCAGAGGACAGAGGATCCAAGGTTCAAAGCTTAGCGTGGGCTATCTAGGGGGTTCAGCGTCAAGCTGAGCTACATAGAGGGATGGTGTTTCAAAAAACCAAGGGCTGAGGATATAGCTCAGTGATAGAGGGCTTGCCTAGCGTGTATAAGACCCCATGTTCTTTCCAATGCTGAAAAATTTGTATGGGTGCTGATCAGGGTAACAAGTATGCAGACCTTGTTGGAAAAGCAGAATCCCAGGCCCCACTCTTGGCCTAGTAAATCAGAAAACTCCATTCCATAAGTGCCTTAGGGTAATTTCTATGCATTTTAAAGTTCAAAAAGCACCAGGCTCCTCATATACAGAGTCACTGAACAGTAGTCGCAGTAAGTACTCGCAACTTCATCTTTTATGTGGCACTCTGCTTATTTTTCACAAGAACATAAATTTTATGAGGGAAAAAGTTTGTAATTGTTCACTGTAATATCCCGTAATGTTGAGAGCCACGCTGGCCTGGTGGGTGATATGAGAGAAAGACTTCAGCTGCCCTCCCACAACCCATAAAGCTGCTGTTAATGCTCCAACCACCAGATCAGAATTTACACAGTTTGCAAATGGGGTAAGTAGTCAAGCAAGGTCTCAAACCCAGGTCTATGTACTTCCAAATTCAAGTTTTGAGCTGCAAGGTACTTTGAAAATATATTCTTTTGGGCGGGGGCTGGAGAGATGGCCTAGCAGTTGGGAGCACGGACTGCTCTTGCAGAGACCCGGGTTCAATCCCCAGCACCCATATGGCAGCTGAGAACCATCTGTAACTCCAATTGCAGGAGAACTCCAGTTCCAGGGGAATCTGAGACACTCTTCTGACCTCCGTGGCTGCATGCAGACAATACAGTCATACACATAATAAATATTATAAAAAAAGAAAATATATTCTTTTTTATAATTTAACTGATAATTGATTCTATTTATTTTGATAGATACTTTGAGCTTCATTTTAGGGTAGCTTGGCCTGCCTGAATTTCACTTCATCTGATACTCCAGGTAGCCTAGAATAAGGGACTACTTTGAGACAGGCATATCTCTGCTTCTGTTTTTTCTTTGCCATCAGCTGTGTGACATTAAGGGAGCATTCATTTTTCTCTGAGCTTTATGTAGTTTATAGTAAAACAGTGACAACCAGTAATATATTGATATTACTACTTGCTTCACAATGTTGTGGGATAAAAGTTATTATGTAAAATTTTCTGTACCTAATAATTTTTGTTACGATGTCTTAAAATAGACAACCAATTTTGCATTCTTATTGAGTTTTGCATAGGGAGCTTCTGAAGTCTGTAAGACATGATGCTGTTGCATGCTCTCCTCACGATACAATTAATTAGCTTCTGCTTCTGTCAAATGGAGAGCCTAATAACACCAATGTCCCTCTCATACTACCCACCAGGCCAGTACTGCCCTCAACACTGGGGGATATTGCAATGAACAATTACCAATTTTTTTGCCCTCATAAAATTTGTTCTACTGAAAATAAGTTGCTCGATGCTCTTGGCAAGGTGGCACATGAAGAATTAAGTTGTAAGCACTTGCTGTTATTATTATTCAATGCCTAAATATGAGGATCCCGGTGCTTCTTGAACTTTAGCATGCAAAGAAACCACCCTAAGAGCTTATACAATACAGTTTTCTGATTTTGTCTGTCCAGAGTGGGGCCTGAAAGTACCTGTGAGAATGGGACATAGAGGGCTTTGAGCAATCCCATCACAGAGTCTATGCTTGATCAACGTAAAGCCACAATAACATAGTCATTGTTATTACTCCTGGGTGCTCCAAAAGTCACCCTCCTCTTTGCCTTCTCTCTAGACCTGCATCTTCTTGTTCAGAAAATGAAAACAAAGTAGACAGAAACCTTTAAAAGACTTTAACACCCACTCTAAGAGCTCTTGCTGCTTATGGCTGCACGTCAAGTGGAGCTAACAGTATGAGGAGTCTAGTAGGAGAATGGAGAAAGTTACAAGAACCTGTCAGGAAGGGTGACCCGAGGCTGGCCAAGGACACCTTCTTGGGCCTCTGCTTGTGTCTCAAGGAAGTCAGCTTCACTGAGTCTTTCCCCATGACAGAGTGAGTTGGGGGACCCAGTTCCAGTAGGTCCTAAGCTCACCCCCAGTGCTCTTAAATGTCACACCACTAGATGAAACTCTCTATGCTGTGGATCTGCTCTTGGGAATGTCTTGGCTATTGAGGCAGGACTATAAGTCCCTCATCTTTCCTCCCCTCTAAGACTTGATGAATCTACAGATAATATTCAGAAACCCAAAGGTCACTTTACCTGAAATAGCAAAGCCACTAAACCCTACGGCAAGCACCAGAAAGGAAATGGCCACTCCTTTGGTGTGAGAAAAGCCAACCACCAAGAGCAAGGTTGCTTCCATGCCAAAGCCTGCAAATAGAAACAGAGGGGAATAAAAATAGATGTCACTTTCCTGTCAAACTATTGATGTGTCAAAGAAGAATTAATCTACAGATCATGAACCCAAGGGTTTTTTAGTGCATAACTCCCAACCTAGTACTTACAATATGTCCCAGATGTTCATGACTACATGACTATGCCATTTCCTGGGTGTTCTGTGAACCCTCTACCATACCCTGGTGCATCTTGAACAAAAAAATTGTCCCAATAGGTTTCAATGATGCTCCTGGGGTTAGAGATGTGATTAGTTGATCCACAGAAAGTCGCTCCTGTCATTGTAAAAGCTAAAGCTATTCTATGCACAGTCAGTGGCTCCATAAGCTGTAGCCTCCCACACAAAAACAACATGACAACACTTTTCTCATAAGGCAAACAGTTGTAATGATTATCTATCTGAGTTAGAAAGTAGTTCTGCTGTCAACCCTGGTGCTCAAGTCAGTAGCCCTGGTAACTTGGGAGAATCAAAAGCTGAAGGGCAGCCTGAACCTCACAGGTGAGTTCAAGGCCCACCTGAACAACTTAGTGAGACCCTATTTCAAATTTCAAAACCAATGAAATTGAACTTCTGATAGCTCACTGGTAGAATGCTTACCTATCATGGACAAGACTCTAGGCTTAGTTCAGGGCAAAGCAAAACAACAACAAAAAGTGGCTTCCTGCTGGTGAAGCATAAAGCAAAATTCTTTCCCTTGACTCATTCACAAAGTCCTCAGGCCCATGGAAAACATGAGGCATTTGCACAGAAAATACAGCAGGACAAAAGTACTTTCTGTTCTTTTCATCCAGAATAAGAGAGTCCAGCACAAAAATAGAAAAAGATGAGAAAATTATGAAGAAATTTCTTCTCATCCAAAAAAAAAAAAAAAAAGAGAGAAATTTGTCTAAGAGCACACAGAAAGATGGTATAAATACCACTTGCAATATATATCAAGTACACTGGGCAGGGAGATAATCAGTGTGCCTTCATTCTGGAAGCTGTCTGCTGATTCTAGATACCTTTACACAATGGTCCTAAGTCACCTCCAAGGCAGAATCCAATAGAGTCTCTGTTTCTCTTACTTTCACTCCCAAAGCAAACTACTACCCTAGGTTCTCTCTTCCCCTATCTCCTGCCTGCCTACATCCAGGACTCAGACTACAGTCCAATGGGCCTGGCTCCAGATTCCACCTTAGAGTCAGAAATTGCATGACCTTGGACAAATTACTTTACCTCTTCCACTCCTCATGCTAAGAACTAGAGATGCTAAGGGTGTGACCCTTGGGTAGGGCAACCACAACCTAGGGTAGGTTCCACATCCAAGAGTATTTGGGCAAAACAAATCCAACTGGATGAGGGGAGAGATGAACATGAAGAAAGGTGGGTGGGAAGGTGGGAGTGGATCTGGGAAGAGCTGGGACAGGAAGAATATGACCAAAATACAGTGTATAAAAGTTATCAAAAATTATTAAAAACATTCACCAAAAAAAAGTAGAGATCATAGCAAGGTGTGGTGGTGCATGCCTTGATCCCACATTTTAGAGCAGAGACAGGTTGGATCTCTGTGAATTTGGGGATAGCCTGGTCTACATCAGGAGTTCCAGTCCAGCCAGGGCTACATAGTTATTTAGTGTAGCACCTGGGCATACATGATAGACAAGAAACCAGAGTAAACACCTTCAGAATCAACGTGGGCTTCTCTTCTGTCCTCAGCTCTCACAAGAACTATACGGATTCAGTCAAAACTTCAGTATGGATGGGGAGTGGGGGGTCCAGGAGACCCCACCAGTAGCTGAGGAACTATTGATAATTAGTGATTTCTGGAAGAGGGGGAAATAATTTTTCTTCAAGGATGTAGTCACTGGTAAATTGCCCACGATCCAGCAAATAACCCCACACCCGTGCACATGCAATCAGCCATAAACAAATTCAATAGAAAAATTTTAAAGGCATGGAATAGGAGGAGGACATGTGAGTAAGAAGGGTTCCAGAGGGAAATGAGGCGAGTACGTTGTATCAAAACGCATTACAAGCCTGTGTGGGATTGTCCAAAGCATAAATAATTACGTTTTAAGACAAAAATAAAAATATGTGTATATATTTGAAATATAAACTATAGCACCTATCATAGATCTTGGCTGCTAACTACCTTTCTAAATTTATGTTTTCAAAACTACCATAAAGAAGGCCAATGCATTAATAACTCTTTAGATTGACACCTAAGGAGGACCATGTGAGGAGAAAAGCAATCGTGGGTTTGTGATCTGGGGTACGGCTCATGGGTGAAGTGAGGGCTACACAGCAGGAGGACCTGAATTCAGATCCTAAAACCCACATTAAAGTTGGGCATGGCAGTACACATCTGGAGCCCCAGAACTAGAGGATGGGGCCAGGTGGTTCCCAAAGGCTCACTGGCTAGCCAGTCCAGCCAATCAGCAAGCCTAAGGTTCAGTGAGAGACCCTGTTTCAAAAGATGAGGTGACTTATCAGAATATAGACTGCCATTGTTGTACTACCTGAGCTGTATCATAGAGGCCAGTACAGGGGTATCAAGACAGGATGTGTGCTTACTGGACTTCATTTGGGGGACCATGGTAGGAAAAGACCCCAATGGGGAGCAAAAGTGTAGGTTGTTTGGGGTTGCCAAAGAGGAACTTTTGAGAAGTTCCTTAAGGAAAACATGACATCTTTTAGGAAAAAAAAAATTCTACAATTCAAGTGATATGTGTATGTATGTACATATTTATTGTATATATATAATTATGTATATATGTATATATACTGTAGCAATACAAGATGGAGAGAACAACAACAAAAGAACTGAAAAAAACTCTGGAAAGACTCAGAAAAAGAAGCAGGACATGTATGGCAGAGTGCAGTGACTCGGGTAGGGTGGGGGGCATGGAAAGGGAAGCGACTCTAGATTCGATTGAGAAATGATATATGACCTATGGAAAAAGTTGAATAACAATAAAAAAAAGATGAGCTGAGGGGGCTAGAAAGCACTGGCTACTCTTGCAGAAGGTCCTGGTTCAGTACCTAGCACCCACATGGCAGCTAACAGCCATCCATAACTCCAGTTCCAGGGGATCCAATGCCCTCTTCTGACCACCATGGGCAATGCATGACACAGGTACACTTACATGCATGTAGGCAATATACTTATTATATACATAAAATAAAAATAATAAATAGTATTTTAAATGAGGCAGAAAGTAACAAAGACATACACATACATCATACCCATACTAAATAATTGGATTTGAACATTGACCTCTGGCCTCCACACATATACATACAGATAAGCATACACACACGCACACACACACACACAATATTGTGGGTCTGAGTTTGGGATACAACAGTGGTAGATGCTTGCTTTGCATGCTCAAGGCCCTGGATTTAATCCCTCTAAACATGCTCAAATTTCTGGGCTTAATCCCCAGCACTGGGAGGGGAGAGAGTAGGTTTTACACCATTGCTATTTGTTTATTCTTTAGTTTGATCCATCATTTTAAATACTAGATATAGAAAAAATTATAGCAGGTGTGGTTTAATCCCAGCACTCAGGAGGCAGAGGCAGGCAGATCTCTGTGAGTTCAAGGCCAGCCTGGTCTACAGAGTGAGTTTCGGGACAGCTGGGACTAAAAGGGAGACCCTGTCTCAAAAAGACCAGAAAAAAGTACTAGTTTCCTGTTTTAGACTAGTCTATCATTTTTTAATCACATGAGGATTCTTTTTTTAATTTTTTATTTATTTATTTGTGTGTATGAGTGTACTGTCTGCATGTAGGTTTGTGCACCCATGTCGTGCAATGCTGTGGAGGTCAGAAGAGGGTGTCGGATTCCCCTGGAACTGGAGTTAAAGATGGTTCTCAGCCGCCATGTGGGTGCTGGGGATTGAACCCAGGTCCTCTGCAAGAGCAGTCGGTGCTCTTAACCACTAGGCCATATCTCCTGCCCTAGACTAGTCTATCTTAAAGAATAAAGTATCCACCTAAACCTTTAATAAGATTTTTTTTCAAAGATTGTGCCAGAAAAATTAACTTCCTCTAAGAATTAGAATTAAAACATTGCATAAATAATAAAACCTACAGATGATTAGATATATAAAATCATCTATAAGAATAAAGTGATACTGTACAATTAACATAATCTCAAAGGAAGGAAAAGAGTGTAAGAGACTCAATGATCCCTATTGACAGTTAAAATGCTACATATGTGTTCCCGCTGCTTAAGGAGAAAGCTTGAATTTAGAGAAACCAAGAGATTCTTGAAAGTGAACCTACTCAGTACTGACAAGAGAAGCACCAGGATACAAAGACCTAGGAAGACTTTTATTTCATATTAAAAACCTAAAGCAAAAAAAAAAAAAAATCTAAAGTTCAGACAGACAACTCACTCAGCCAGACTCAAACTTTTTTACTTTTGTCATACTTTAGATGTATGCAGTAAGGACTATAAGAATCTGACATTTGTGTTTGAATATCCTGATGCAGCAGGAACTAAAACTGAATATGATTTCTTAAGTTATCTACTTGTTTGAAATGTCTGTACTAGTTCATCTTCTCTGTCTAGAGAAAGATAAGGACATGGCAGATTCCAGGTTCTGGGGCAGAATTAAATATGAACAAGACATTCTCACAAACATCTTCAGGAGGCTTGGGGAAATTTCTAGTCTTTTTTCACTATCTTAAACTCCCCTTCCCAATGGCACTAACATTGGTTGAGAACTTCCTATAAGTTGGTTACCATACTATGTGTGTTTACACACATTTCATTTAGCTCTGATAACTATAATCTGAAAAGCATTTTTTTTTAGATGTGTTCATTTTGTTTCTTAGTTGGTCAGTTTGCTGGCTGGCTGGTTGGTTGGTTGGTTGGTTGGTTGGTTGGTTGGTTGGTTGGTTGATTAATTGGTTTAATGATACAAGATCTTGCTATATAGACAAGGCTAGCCCTGAACTCACAATCCTCTTTACTCAGCCTCTCTAGTGCCGGGTCTATAGATGTACATATCTCTGTCCAGACTCCAGTCAAGGACTTCCTTTTCTCCCTACACCTGGCTGTTACACAAATGGAACTACCGGGACTGGAGAGATGGCCTAGTGGTTAAGAGCGCTGACTGCTCTTGCAGAGGACCCGGGTTCGATCCCCAGCACCTACGTGGTGGCTGAGAACCGTCTTTAACTCCAGTTCCAGGGGAATCCGACACCCTCTTCCAACCTCCTCGGTATTGCATGACACGGGTGCACAACCTACATGCAGACAGTACATTCATACACATAAAAAAAATTTTTTTTTAATGGAACTACCAATGTACTTTTGGAATCCCCTAGGTAGGCCCAGCGCAGGAGTACTCTAACTGCCACATCTGTCACCCTCAGCCAGCAGAAAGAAGTCGGATTTGTTTTTTACCCTGATCCCTCAATGGTAGTTAAAGTAACCTTCTCTTTGTCTATAATGGTTTATAGACAATGAATGCCTTGATGTCCATCAAACAGATGAACAGATAAAGAAAATGTGGTGCATATATACAAAGGAATTCTATTAAGCCAAAAAGAAAAATGAAATCATGACATTTGTGGGAATGTGGACACAACTGGAAATCATTATGTTAAATGAAATGAACCAGACTCGGACAGACAAATACATTTTCTCTCACATGAAGATCCTAGACTTTAATCTGTGTGTGATAGGGAATGAGTGTTGATCATGAAACTAGAAAAGAGAACACGAGATGGGAAGAAGAGTTCTTAAGGGAGGGGAGGAGAGGGTGAAGAGAAGGTAATGAAGTCATGTGGCATGGAACCAGAAGAGGGTTGAGGTGAGGAAGAGGAGTGGCGAGGGATGAAGAATGAGGGGAGAAGTCAAGAACAGAGTCATATCAACATGCCGGGCATGGTGGTGCAAGCCTTTAATCCTAGCACTTGGGAGGCAGAGGCAGGCGGATCTTTGTGAGTTCAAGGCCAGCTTGGTCTACAGAGTGAGTTCCAGGACAGCTGGGACTACAGGGAGACCCTGTCTCAAAAAGACCAAAAAAAAAAAAAAAAAACCCAATAACAGAGTTGTATCAACATACCATGATGAAACCTATTACTTTGTACGCTATCTTTTAAATTTTTTAATACATTTATTTTTATTTTATGTATATGAGTGTTTTGCCTGCATGTGTGTAAGTGCACCATGTGTGTATAGTGCTCATGGAGGCCAGAAGAGGGAGTCAGGTCCCCTGGAACTGGAGTTATGGACAGTTGTTAGCTGTCATGTGGGTGCTGGGAACTGAATCCTGGTCCTCTTTCTACAAGAGCAGCCAGTGCTCTTAACCACTGAACCATTTCTCCAGCACTTTCTGTATGCTATCTTTAAAAATAGGAGAGAATAAAATGATGAAAAGAACTTTAAATTGAAAAACAGAAAAATTGGTTCAAAGAATTTAGAAATCTACCCACATCTCTCCATCTCCACAGACACCAATTTTAGCTCAATCCATCAGGACAGCACAAATGCAGTTGCCTCCTTCCTACTGACCCCACTTCAATCTGCACCCTTCATTCCATTCTCTAGACTGGAGACCATAACTCAGATTACTTTTTTTCCCTGCTATAAGCCAGATGCTTCCCAATCACTTCGAGTAAAACCCAAGCTTTGTGCATGTCTATAAGGCCTGCAGTGCTCCACCCCAGCTGAGCATTCTGATCTTCTCTTATTCTCCACCTTTCCCAGCATGCCTTTTCCTTCCTCTGCCCTCAAATGTGCCTTGTTCCTGCCTGCCTCAGGGACCTTGCACACGCCTTTCCCTCTGCCTAATACACTTAATAGAAAGGACTATAATACAGTATCGCATGGTAACTTTCCAGCCAGGTGATGTGTGTATTGAGGAGCCAGTGGAGGCCGATATGGCATTTTAAAGACAAGAGAAGAACCAAATGTAGAAGAATGTTGGAGTCAGCATTCTTGTTGCTGTGGCAAAACACCCAAGATAGGCAAGCAAAGGGAAGAACAATTTATAGTGATGCATGGTTGCAGAGGGCTTATTCAATAGTCAGTTGACTCTGTCTCTCAGCCTTAGTGGCCAGCACATCCAGAAAGGTGTGGTGGAGGAAAGACACTCACTTCCTGATAACCAGAAAGCAGAGTGATGAGAAGGAGCCCCGCCGGGGTAAGATACCCCTGTCAAGGACCTGCCCACAGTGATCTGCTTCCTCTAACCAGGCCTAACCTTTGAACAGACCATTCAGTATGAACTCATCTATGGATCAGCCCACTGATGAGGTTAGTGTCATGATCCAATCACTTCTCAGCAAACCATGCTACCAGATGGGGACTAAGCCTTCAACATATGACCCTTTTATATCCACAACATAGCAGACATATTGAAAAGACTGGAGTGAGAAGTGACTGAGCAGAATTCAGTCTGTGAGCATGCAGACTAGAGCTGGATTGCAATTCTTAGCTTGTGACTGTGAGCAGAACTCACGGTCAAGAAAGTGAGCAAAGTCACAGAAAGTACGTTCAGGGTCTGGGTTGGAGGATCATGAGCTGATGCAGAATGTGCTGATTAGAGGGGAAGCCACCAGCTATTTTATTAGCCTCCAATTGCTGATGTAGCAGACTGCCACAAAGCCAAGGACTCAAAACAATACACACACATTATTATACCATTCTGGAAATCAGCAGTCCTAAAAGGACCATCCTAAGATTAAGCTGTCAGCAAACTTATTCATTATAAAAACTCCAGAGGGGACTCTGTTCTTGCCTTCACTGGGTTCTGGGTTCTAGAGCTGGACTGCCATTCTTAGTTTGAGGCTGTATCACTCTGACTAGATTCTACCACCATGACCTTCATCCTACCACCTCCCCTCATAAGAAAACTTGTGGTTGGGGCTGGAGAGATGACTCAGTGGTTAAGAGCACTGACTGCTCTTGCAGAGGACTCAGGTTCAAATGCCAGCACCCACATGGCAGCTAATAACCATCCATAACTCAAGTTCCAGATCTGATGCCCTCTTCTGACCTCCATGGGCTTTGCACAACCTTGATGTACTTGTGTACATGTAGGCAATACACTCACACACATAAAACTAAAAAATAATACATTCTTTTAAAAAGAAGACTTGTGGTTATATTGGGCCCTCCTAACTAATGTAGGATAATCTCCCCATATCAAGACCTTAATTTAGAGATGTAGGTCAGTTGGTAGTATTTGCCTAACATGCAGAAAGCCTTGGGCTTGATCCTTAGCACCACATAAATCAGGCATAGTGACAGCCCTTGGGAGATAGAAGCAGGAGGTCCTTTAAGGGGTTCAAGGCCATCCTCTGCTATGTCCTAAGTCTAAGACTAGCCTGGGATACATGAGACTATCCTTAAAACAAATCCTTAGTTTAATCACATCTTCAAAGTCCCATTCAACATGTTAATAAATGGAGATCGTGAATGCAATATCTCAGAACCTCATCTCTTGCCCACCAGAAAGTAGGTCTGTCCTTGCCAACCATCAATTTCCTGTGTACCAGTTCAAGTGAAGGTCTGACCCAAGCATCTCTGCTGACCAGCAGTCCAGACTCGGGCTACAAAATTCCCTATCTTGTCTCATTTCTCACACTGTGTTCCCAGCATGCTATGGGGTCATATTGTGCCTACTCTTATCTTTCCATATTCGTGCTTCATTGGGACCTTATTAATACCCAGTAGACCATAGATGACACTATCCTCTACTGCCCACTCAGTCACCCTCACCCAGTCGCTTGGAGAGGCAGCAAAAGAGTACAAGGGGTTCAGCCAAACCCACTGCCTTACACAGGATCTGCCACTTGAATAAGTTGTTCTATTTTACCTCAGGTTTTCATTTCTGCCTGTAAATAATATAGAGTACTTGAACCCACTCTACGAGGAGATTATAAGGATTAAATAAGATGGTTTATGTAAAAGACCTAACTTAGTGTTTAACATAAAAATCACTCAATATGATCCCACTTGAAAAGCAAAACAGATGATCTAGGAAGAAAATGGAGAGATTGAAAAAAGTGAGCAGTGTATGTGCATTGTAGGGATTTTTGACTAATTGCACCAGTTTTGGGGGAAATCACCTAACTCCCACAGTGTCTTTGAAATCAAAACATAAAGAAGGAACCAAATAAGCCAGGAAAAGGAAAGATAAAAGGAAATAAACTGTATAAGCAAATAAATGTGAAAGGGTTCTGGGAAAAATAAGTAGCAAGCACAATATAACTGGAGGTTAAGTCACCTTGGCTTGAACATGGGTAAAAGAAGTATTTCTTTGATTTCTGGTGTATCCTGGTCCACTGGCCATCAACTAAGTTATCTGAACCCCAGCTCGAGTTAAGTACAAGCTTGATGGCCGCTTGCAGGGATGTGATGCACAATACTCAATTGTCTGCTGGGGGACAGGCTTTAAAATCCATTAGAATGTCTAGACATTGCCTCTCAAACAGGTTCTGCAGTTCTCTTTGCTCTAATTCTACAATATCCACTTGAGCCCTTGTGATGTACCTCCACAGTTCATGATCTTTCGGACGGCAGTTGTGCTCAAAATCTTTCTGCTTCTTAAATAATCAGCCAGTTGTCCTCCAATAGGCACCACAATTGTCATCACCATGTGTGGGACAGCTGACAAGAGACCCACCTGGAAGAAAAAGTATCAATGGGTCAACTTAACTTCTGAGAGATCTCCAGAATTCCCTGTTCACCTCCACACCACTGCCCCACAGATTTCATAATCGAATGTGGGACCCAGGGAGATCTGTCTGAATAGCATAATGAGCAATGAATGGTAAATGATTTTAAGTATAGAACAACTGTGTCCTCCACCATACTCACAGCTCCCTGAGGAGAGAGATAACTTTTTTTTTTTTTTTTGAGACAGCCCCAGTTGGCCTGGAACTTACTCTGTAGACCAGGCTGGCCTTGAACTCACTGAGATCCTCCTGCCTCTGCCTCCCACGTGCTAGTATTAAAGGTGATTCTTAGCCATCATGTGGGTGCTGGGAATCTAACCTTGGTCCTCTGCAAGAGCAGCCAGCGCTCTTAACCACTGAGCCATCTCTTCAGCCCCAAGAGATAACTTTCATTCATCACAACAGCCCCAGTAGTCAGCGCAGGGCCTGGCACGGGAAAAGAGCACTTGACAGCCACCATCACACCACTGTGCTTCTTGTTCCAAGGTCTCTTCAGGCAGCACCTCTAGCGAGGCAGATATCTACCTCTGCCTGACTGTTCTTTTCCTTGTATGAAGGACGTTTTATTGTTTCTTGATGAGCCCACAGCGCTTGGGGCAGCATGCACCGGACCTCTGCAAATCAAAGCCAGACGAAAACCCCGCATGGATGCGGGAGGAGGGCAAGAAACCCCAGCCCTGGCTGAAGAGCTATTGGTGATTGACAGCTGCTGGGAGAGGGGGAGTCAGTTTTCGTTACTGGTGTATCACCCGGTAGGCTGACCAGACTCCAGGGATAGACCCACACCCAAGAGCAGCTGGGAAACACAGATTAGACTCGATAGGCCTTAAAAAAAGACATGGGAATGACATGAAATTAAAAATTTTATTTACATCAAAAAACACCATCATTCAAGTGGAGAGACAACCTAAAGAATGAGAAAAAAACCTTTACCAGTCATACCTCTGATAGAGGGTTAGAACCTAGAAGAGACAAAGAAATTAAAAAAAAACAAACCGAAACATCAAGAAAGTTGAAAAGTGGGACAAGGAGGTAAACATGGAGTTCCCTAAAAATGAAATACAAGTGGCTAGGGGCTGGAGAGATTGCTCAGTAGTTAAGAGCACTGGCTGATTTTGCAGAGGACCCAGGTTTGAGTCCTAGAACCTATGTGGCAGCTAAACTATCCATAACTCTAATTCTAGAGGATCTGACACCTTCTCTTGACTTCCATAGGCATTGTATGACAGGGTGCACTTACACACATGCAGCCCATATACTCACATATAAACAATAAAAATAATAAATAAAATATTTTTAAAAAGAAATGCAAGTGACTGAGAAATACTTTTTTAAAATGTTCAATATCTTACCCCTCTCAAAATGGCAAAGATCTTAAAAAACAAACAATGGCCGGGCGTGGTGGCGCACGCCTTTAATCCTAGCACTTGGGAGGCAGAGGCAGGTGGATCTTTGTGAGTTCAAGGCCAGCCTGGTCTACAGAGTGAGTTCCAGGACAGCTGGGGCTACAGGGAGACCCTGTCTCGAAAAGACCAAAAAAAAAAAAAAAAACAAACAAACAATGACAAGTGGTGGTGAGGATGTGGAGAAAGGGGAACACTAATCCACTACTGAAGGAGTGCAAGCTGTTGCAGCCATATGGAAATCAGTGTGGAAATTCCTCAAAAAGCTTGAAATTGTTCTACCATATGATCCAGCCATACCACTCTTGGCCATATACCCAAAGACTCTATACCTTACTATAGAAATACCTGTCCATTGCTTCCCTTTTCATAATAGCCAGAAATTGGAAACAGTCTAGATGACCATCAGCTGATGAATGGATGATGAAGGAGTGGTACACATATGCCACTGAATATTACTCAGTTCTTTAAAAAAATATGGGGGCTGTAGAGATGGCTCAGCGGTTAAGAGTGCAAACTGCTCTTGCAGAGGACCGGGGTTCGAATCCCAGCACCCACATGGCGGCTAAGAACTGTCTTTAACTCCAGTTCCAGGGGAATCCGACGCCCTCTTCTGACCTCTGTGGCATTGCATGACATGGGTGCATCAACCTACATGCAGACAGTATACTCATACACATAAAAAATAATAAATAAAAAATATTTAAAAAAATATGAAATTTGCAGGTAAATGAATGGAACTGGAAAAATAAATCATTCTGTGTGAGGTAACACAGACCAAGAAAGACAATCATCACCCTTTCTTTCTCATAGCTGTATGCTAGCTTTGAAATCTTAGATAGGTATGTTTCAATTTGAAAATTCAGAGAGGTAAAGAAAGCAATAAATGGCTATGCTGGAGGGAAGCTTCTTGGGAAGGGTGGTAGAATATAGTGACGTGAAGGGAAAAGGAAACATTACATTAGGAAGAGCTAAATGACATGGGGAATGGAAGGGCAGGACAGAGGAGGGAATACAGGAAGACATAAGTAACACTAGCGGCCTTTAAAAAAGCCATATGTGCGGCCAAGAACCGTCTGAAACTCCAATTCCAGGAGAACTCCATTTCCAGGGGAATCCGACACCCTCTTCTGACCTCTGCGGCACTGCACTACACGGGTGCACAGACTTGCATGCAGACAGTACATTGATACACGTACAGAAATAAATAAATGCCGGGCGTGGTGGTGCACGCCTTTAATCCTAGCACTTGGGAGGCAGAGGCACGTGGATCTCTGTGAGTTCGAGGCCAGCCTGGTCTATAGAGTGAGTTCCAGGACAGCTGGGGCTACAGGGGAGACCCTGCTTCAAAAATACCAAAAAAAAAAAGCCATATGGAAACCTATCACTATTGAAGCTTCTTGAAATATATGCTTTGAGATTACAGGGGGATGTTTTGTTCTCTAGAGTTTACAGGCTAATTAAAAACTAAAACCTCAATGCCAGGAATGGACTCCCTCTCTTGAAGCTGTTGACCACAGATCACCAAACAATACTGGACATTGGCCCTGCTCTTGGTTACACACCAGAACTGGACGGTAAGAGACCCTATTGCCGAAGACACTGTACATATGAGCTGTAGAAGAAAAAAGGAGAAATCAAGTCGGTGCTGACTTCAGAGGATCATACTACTGGCTAGTGTTCATACTGCTGGAAGATACTATGCAAGCTACCAGAAGGAAAAAATAACCATTATCCTTACCCAGCTGTGAATCCTGTGAACTACAGCAACAACTAGCCTAGCAAGAGTGCCCACCAGTGCAATAGTGGTGCAAATATTATCAGAGTAACCAGCCACTGTTTAATTGGATTTAAGGTCCTCTTCCCAGGATGGAGCACGTACCTGACATTGATATCAGGCTTAGGTGCCTGAGGCGAGGCAGGTCCCAGGACACAGGGGAGAACCTAATACTAGTTAAACTGACTCTTAATGACTTATTGTCATACCCATAGATTAATGCATTTCTCAACTCTCACCAGAGAAGTTTCCTTGTGCAACAAATGGAGATTAACACGGAAACCCACAACCAGCCAGTGTGCAGAGAATGAGAGGCTGCAGAGCACTTGCCCCTGAGTAGGACACCCATATCAAATGTCTGCCTCCCACGGCTCAGGGATCATTGCCAAAGAGGGCTCAGAGAGACTGTCAGTCGGAGGTGGTGGATGACCACAAGGACACAGAGTTTTCCTAATATCTGGTCAGTTGCTCATGTAAACTCACAGCAACAGTGACAGCATGCACAAGTCCCATACAAAGTCAAACCAGAAAAACGGAAAATCCCAGCATAGACACGGGGAAGTAAGAAGCTCCAACTCCACCTAAGTAAACAGTGGCAAGGGTTGGCTGCTGGGAGGGGCAGACACAGACTCTTTAAAGAATGGGACTCTTGGTAGGTCAGCCAGGCTCCAGTAGATGTACCCACACTGAAGGACATTTGGAGACAGACACAAATTAGACTCTATAGGGCTTGTTTTATGTATGATAAAGAACATTAAATTGTTGGGGGGCAAGAAGAGGAGGTGAGGATAGGAGAGGGGAATCTACATAGCACCAAATTGTCATATGAAAATTGCAAAAATTTAATAAAAATGTTTAAAAAGACAAATAACAATAGAGGATAAGGAGGTGTGAAATGGGGTACAGAGGGAGGAGAGGTCTGAACATGATCAAAACAGATTATATAAAATTCTGAAATTAAAGTGTGAAAAAAAAACTTCCTACTTGAAACACAGAAAACCTAATGATGGTGTCTGGGGACCTTGAAGAGGTTCTTTCTAAGCATCAGAAGCAATGTTTCTTACTGCTACAATCACCATTATGGAGAGAAGAGTGATTTGAAACATGAACCACAAGGTTCTTTCTGCTACCCATGAATAATTCATTTCTTTTTATATGGGCTTTGGTGTGCATATGGAGGTCAGGGGACAACTTGCAGGAGTCCATTCTCTTCCACCACCATGTTGGTGCCCAGGTTCCAATTTTTTTATTTCTCTTTATTTTTAATGGTGGTGGTGGTGTGTGTGTGTGTGTGTGTGTGTGTGTGTGTGTGTGTGTATGTTTGTATGTGGTTATAGTCATGAGATTGCCAGTACCTGCAGGAGTGAGAGGCTGCCAAATCCCCTGGAACTGGAGTTACAGATGGTCGTGAGCAGCCAGACCTGAGCGCTGGGAATTGAACTCTGGGCCTCTGCAAGAACCCTAAGTGCTCTGAACCACTGGGCCATCTCTGCAGCCTCTGATGTACTTAGTAGTGCCAATTTTACCTACTGATACATCTTGCTAGCCCACAATGAGTAGTAGTTTATAAGGAGAAGAAAGAGCTACTCCATCCCATCTTTCTACCCTTGAAATAATATTCAGTTTTTTGCACTTTCTTCTAAAACACTCTGAGATCGGGTAGAACCCAAATCTTCAAAAGCAGTTTAACACATCTCTGTCTCTTACTAAGAAGAAACTGAATGGCTGTTATACTATGTACAGAATGTGTACCTTGTCTGGCCTCTGGGCCACAAAGTGTCACAGAAGCGTTATGAATAATGATCAGGAATTTAATTATTTTATCATACAAGGATATTCTCAGTCAGATCAAGAAAATGAGAGTTTAAGAACTGTGTGTTTACCTTACTTATTGCAAATCCAAAGACCTCTTCAAAATAAGCAGGCTGACTTATTAAGAGCAAATAAAAAGTCCAGCTTCTACAGAAGTTTGCCACGATGATTGCATAGACTGGCAACGATGTAAAAAATCTTTTCCATGGTGTGTTGAATTTCTAGGGAGTAAAAAATACTATGAGATTTTGAGTGAGGATACTGACACCTTATTTTTCTAAGAGGATAATGCACTCATTGAGAGAAACAGGCATAGGAAAGAGGCGAACTCTCCCCTCCCCTCCACTCTGTACTTACATTCGGGCTGACCAAGTTGGTGCCCTCGCCTATACTTGTCTCAATGTAGGCCCTCTCTTCCTTGGATATTGTCGGGTGAGCTGCTGGGCACTCATAGGCCTGCAGCAGCCAAAACACATACCAAATAATCCCAAACATACCTGCAGATAAAAACCAAAGGTTTGATGACAATTGTATACCCTCAATTGCTTCCATCTCTATATTTTTCAATTTTTATTGTAATAAAAATAATATTATCAGCGGAAAGAATTTTATTAATTTTCCTCTTGTTAGTTGATATTTAAAGGAAGACAATGTTTTGCTTATTTAAAATACCAACTTTAGGGACTGGAGAGATGGCTCAGTGATTAGGAGCACTGGCTGTTCTTGCAGAGGACCTGAGTTCGATTCCCAGTACCCACATGGTGCCCAACAACTGTCCATAACTCAGTTCCAGAGGAATCCAATGAGCACTGCATGATACGGGTGTGCTTACACACATGCAGGCAAGACACTCATACGCATAAAATAAAAAATAAAAATAAAATACCACTGGGCATGGTAGCACATGCCTCTAATCCTAGCAGGGTGGGAGGGGAGGCAGAGGCAGGTGGATCTCTGTGAGTTCAAGGCCAGCCTGGTCTACATAGAGAGGTCCAGGCCAGCTGGGACTAAAAGGGAGACCTTGTCTCAAAAAGACCAAAAAATAAAATAAAATAAAATAAAATAAAATACCCACTTTTAATATAAGCATTAAGTTATTTACTAGTAAGCATTCCATTTATACAATAAACTTATCTTAGCGTTTCTGTTTCCATATAACGAACTCTGAACCATACCCTCATATAATAAAATACATCTCTATGAGTCACCAGGAGATCTCACGAAACCCAATCACTCACCATAAATGTAAAAGACGGAGGCCCAGCCAATGTACTGCACCAACACCCCAGCCAGGGGCATGGCAACCACTGCCCCTGCATAGGAACCTAGAAGCAGAAAGGATTGAGGGACGTTACCCCATCATCACACAAACTTCTCAACCCACACAGAGTGCATCTGGTGAAGTCCAAGTCAAACGCCACCATGGCAAGAGACAGGGAAAATTCCCACTGGGCATTACTGCAGTTGTAGCTGCTGTGCTGAGGACTGAACCCACGTGCCCTGCAAGTGAGCTCCACCCCAGATCCTCCCCCACATGCCTTAAAACAGAGATTCCAGGAGAGGAACGTCTTCAGGATGGCCTTTGACTTCCTAAAGGACCCGGCCAGGGATTTGAAAAAGCTTACTTGGGCACAATTTAGAATTACACAAGCAAATGAAAATAGGAGATGAGAAATGCATAAAAGAGAATTTTTTTTTAATGCAGTCAGACACAATACTGGGTTCTGAAGAGAGCAAGTATGGGAATATGGGGAACTTGCCTCCCAGAGCTCACAGCACCCAGGATCTCCCCATCTCACCGAGGCTTTCAAATGAGAGACACTGCACTATTAAAAGGATTGTGATTTTCATAGATTTGTTAAAAGGAAAAGAAAATGTGTGCATACACACACACACACACACACCATATATTATATATAGAATATATATATATAAGTATATATAATATATATAAAACTTCAGGAGCAATTTGAATTCCAGGTTGTCAGTAGGGCTGTTGCCTCCAACCGCTTCCTAAATGGGTACACTTTTAAAAGATTCTTTCTGTTCAGTAAAAATTACAGGAGCCAACAGACCAGATTAAAAATCAGAGTGGAATCACTGGTTCAACATCATCAAGTCACAACTGAGCTCTTTATCAGATTTTGCAAGAAGCTAGGAGAAACAAAACATAATAGTAAACTTCTCAGACAGGCCAGATTCCAAGGGCACCATAACAGAGTTCCCTCTGCCTCCATCCTTACATTAAGGGACTCGCCGGATGCTACCTGCCTTTTCTATGGCCAGTCTCTGCTGTGCTGCCGTACATAGAAAGAAACTTTGAAATGGCCAGTCTGCTCCTCTTTGTTTTTGCTTTTGTCAGTGTCTCTCTGTTCATAAAACCAACCTCTTCTGCTTGATGCATTTGGAATAATCATTTTATGAAATGAACTGGTGATTTGAGGAAAAAAAAACACTTAAGGTCTTAACTAAATTGTTGTGATCTTATCCTTTGACATTTATTACTTTGTAAATACTTAACTTTGTAAATACCTGTGTGAAGATGTTTATCTTGTCTAGACAAGATACTAGGGACTACCAGCAGTAACCTGGCCTCCCTAACTTTTCTAGCACCTGGATATCTGATAGGAAACCTGGGCCCTGTAAACACCTAATAAATGTGAACTGAACTGAAAAGTTACTCGTGAAATGTCCCCTGAGCAATGAATAACATTTTTGCTTGAGAAAAGTGATCAGCATCAAAAGGAAATTTCACTTCCCAAATCTAATAGTAAGCAAGATGAAAGTAAGCAAGGTGAAGTTCTGGAGAAATATGAAAAAAAAAACCACAACTCCCTAACCTGGCCCTGACCTCTATGACAGAAGCAGCCCGGGACCTGGAATGTGATTATGACACCTGAGGAAGTAGAAAAACTCATTGTTCAGAGATAAGCTAGGAATCAAATATCTATCTCTTGGGGCTGGTTTAAGGATAACCTAAGCTATGTATGTCAGAATGCTTTATAAAGCAGAAAGGGTTACACAAATGTCAACTGTTGCTAATTTTATTCTGTACAGAATGACAAAGGACTTTTTCTTCATTTTTAGACAGGTTCATACGGGGCTATATGATAATACAGGCCAAGCTGGCCTCAAACTCGACATGTAACCAAAGATGACCATGGATGCTCTTGCTTCTACATGTCTTGCCTCTTTCAGACTTGTGCCACCACGCCTGTTTTTATGTGATGCTGGACATAGAACCCAGGTATTCCTGAAAACTAGGCAATCATTCTCCCTACTGAGATACATCTTCAGCCCCAAAGCAAATTTATTTTAAACCTCAGAATTCCTCACAGCCATAAAGAAAACACTCTGGGGCATATGCTGGGAAAGAAATGTGTGTGTGTGTGTGTGTGTGTGTGTGTGTGTGTGTGTGTGTGTGTACATTCGCACCTGCGTAGAAGATGAGCAGCAAGCTGGAGGGTGAGATGATTTAAGTGATATAAAGACAAACCAGTATATCCCCCATTTTATAGCAAGGAAACGAGAATGGAAAAGAAGTAAATTGCCTAAAGTGGCAGGTGTAAGAACCGGTTTCCTGTACAAGAACTCAGAAAAGCCCTTATTCTGTAATAATTCAGTCCTCTATCCTTCACACCCAAGTGCCCAATAGTCCCCATTTTAAGAAGCATTCTTCTATTGGAGAAGCTATGACTTGATCCATACTGCCCTTGTTTCCTGTCTATCAATTCTTCTTCATCTTCAGCCACAACTCCAGTGTCATCCTCCATCACTCACTCACACCCCCTAGGGCTTGTCCCAAGTGGGGTACACTAAGCTGGGCTGGATTGCAGGGTAGGCTTCAATACCCACATGCTCACCACAGAGGGCAGATAAAGCCCTCAGGGACAGCGTGTAAAGCTGATCAGGGGTGAGAGAGATTCCCCTGGTCCCTTCCTACTAGCCATGAGAATGTCATCTCTTTTTTCCACTTTCCTCAAACAGAGTTTGACCAGGTGTTTTCTAGAGTCTTATTCCTATACCAGTATCTTTTAAAATGAAGAGCAGATGAACCCCAAGCCTGAGTTTCCTCCTAGTAACATTTTCCCTTGACTACTCTTTAAAGCAAGGCCCCACCTTAGCTGGAAAAATGTAATAAGGCCTGTGGCCTTGACCAGGTATCTTTCCTGTAAAGTCAAAGAGTTTTTAAATCAGCCCTTTTAGAGCTGTAAAACCATCCTAAGGACAGGGAGCGGCTGCTAGTCATTCTCATTTTGCTGGCAAATCAAAGTGAAAGGCCTTGTCAATTAACCAACTACAGAAAGCAAGGCCAAGGATCAGACCATCAAGGCAGAGGGCTGAGCCTTACATCTTCTGGAGTTGGTTGTAACTTTTTCAGGGTGGCGATATGCTATAGCAAACAAGAGGCCAGAGATGGTCTCCAAAGATATCTCAACTGGGCGTGTAGTTTCGAATTGAACACAAAACAAGGACACTGAGAATATTGCCCACAAAGTCCCAGGAAATTGTTTATGATGGTGAGGAGGAGGATTTAAAGAAGATAAAGAGAAGATAAGAGAGCAATAAAAATCTTCATAGAAATAAAAGGGAAGATTGACTTCTTCCCTTAGCAAAGAAGTCCAAATAGCTTGTCTTAGAAACACCATGCTAATTTGAAAAAAAAAAAAAAAACAAAAACAGACAGACCATAGACCATGTGGTGGTGTATGACTATAATCACAGGACTAGGAAGGCGGATGCAAGAGGGTGATAACATGGAGGTCGGCCTAGGCTATATGGGCAAACCCTCTCTCAAACCCTCTACAGGGATCACATCTCCACAGATAGATCAATTGTACCAAACCACATTCATACTTGAGGAACCCAGCTAAGCTGTGCAAGAAAATACTAAGGAGGCTTAAAAGGAAAAAAAAAAAAAAAGAAGCCGGGCATGGTGGCACATGCCTTTAATCCAAGCACATGGGAGGTGGATCTATGTGAGATCAAGACTAGCCTGTTCTACATAGTGAGTTCCAGGCAGGCTGGGGCTATAGGGAGACCCTATCTCAAAAAGACAGACAGACAGATGGATTGATTGATTTAATAGTTTCAAGAATAAATTCTTTAATTATAAATAGCTAATATGTGGGATCATGCTGATTAGAGACTGGCCCAAATAGTTAAGTGAGAACTCAGATTTTACCAGTGAGCTCTGGGAGGAAAAAGGCCCTGGTTCCTTTGGTGAAGAACCTGGATTCCAGTGAAGCAGAGGTATATATGGGCTATAACAGTAACTGGGATTCAGAGGCCTAAGCCTCAGTCGTTGAAAACTAGCCCCACAGGTGTGGAGAGGCAGGACTGTGTTCTGTATCTCCTTAGAATAAAAGCCGGAGAGCAGGACATGATGCTGCACAGCTGTAATCCCAGCACTCAGCAAACGGATGCAGCAGGATCAGAGTCAGCCTATACTACTTGAAACTCTGTCTCAGAAGAAAAGGGAGGCTAGGGAGATGGCTCAGTGAGTAAAGCACTTACCACTCAAGCATAAGTATATGAGTTCAAATCCCCAAAACCCATGTAACACTGAGTGTGGTAGCAAGAGCCAGTAATCACAGAGCTCCTATGGTGGGATAGAAGGTGAAGACAGGAGAACCCTGGAAACTCATGAGAGCCGAGGTTGTCCTCCAATCTCCACAAGCCCACCATCACATGCATGCTCTCTCACTCACACACAGTGCATACACACATACATATATGTAATTAAAAAATAAAAAATTAAAATAAAATAATCTTTAGAAATAAGTAAAATTCTCTTTTTTTTTTTTTTGGTCTTTTTTGAGACAGGGTCTCCCTTTAGTTCCAGTTGGCCTGGAGCTCGCTCTGTAGACCAGGTTGGCCTTGATCTCACAGAGATCCGACTGCCTCTGCTTCCTGAGTGCTGGGATTAAAGGTGTGCACCACCATGCCCAGGAAAAAAAAAAAAAACTCCTTTTTTATTTATTTTTATTTATTTATGTGTATGTGTATGAGTGTATTTTCTGCATGTAGGTTGGTGCACCCATGTGGTGCAATGCCGTGGAGGTCAGAAGAGGGCATTGGATTCCCCTGGAACTGGAGTTAAAGATGGTTCTTTGCCGCCATATGAGTGCTGGGAATCGAACCCGGGTCCTCTGCAAGAGCAGTCAGCACTCTCAACTTCTGAGCTCTCTCCAGTCCCATAAATAAAACTCACAAAATTTCAATAAAAAATGGCTTGAAAAATAAATAAAACTCTTACATTATTTAGTTTCATGACCACACCATAATGCAACCATAACAATAATAGTCTGGAAAAAAGTGCCAGACAGACTTAAATTCTAGTCCTAAGTGGCTGACCACATTGTAAGTTTTGCGAACTATAGTACTTTTGCCATCAGGGGCCCCTTCCTCTATAAAAAACATTTCTGATATATTATACAACTGTGTTGATGGTTACCATTTTTTCTCTTGTTGATAAGTACTGAGGTAAACTCTCCAGAATACTGAGTCCTCCCAAGTATGCGTAGGAGATCCACTCCCAAAGAGGTAGTCTGGAATCAGGCAACTTTGGCAAGGTGAAGTTCGGAAACCCAAGGATTGAAGTTTCATCATTACTTGGGGGTTGGGGGGGGTGTCACTGATTTACCTTCAGACAAGATAACTGGGTTTCCATTTTATTTTTACCTGGAGTAAAATGGCCACAATTCATTTAAATATCTCTGTGACAATGTATATGAGGCAGTAATGTATAGAAAGGAAAGTTCCCTATCAAGAACCAAGAAGTCTCAGCCCAGCTCTGACTCCGCATCTGTGCAACCCTGTGCAAGTCACTGTGTCTTAGTTTAAGTGTAAAAAGAAGTAGGAAGGCAGCGGATAATAACCCCATCTCTTATACTTTAAAAAATTATTACAGTTTTATTAACTTTGTGTGCATGGCAGGAATGCACAGGGGTAGAGGTCAGAAGACAACTGTGGCAGTCGGCTCTGTCCTCTCATCATATGGGCTCCGGGAACTGAATGGACTCTGCCCTCGTAGGGCTCAGGGAGCTGCTGACCAAGCACCAACAACTTGGGAATTCTGTTGTATGAAAAAATACCAAGATTCTTTTTGAAGATTCCGAGTAGATTTGTCAGTTATTTGAAGCCAGAAAACCTCCCTAAATAAACCTAATGAATCTAACACATTTACCACAAAAAGAGGTCGTGGCCAGTCTGCTTCTCTCCAAAGGAGGCGCCCATTTACTCCACATCCCGTGGCAGGCTGGGTAGGTCACACCCTGGTAGAAGGGTTAAAAATCAGTGATTAAAATTTATTCCAATCCCTGTGTTTAAAATATGAGCGTATCTTCTTCTTCACAATACTACAATATAAAAATATAAATTATATACGCACTGCTGTAGATGGAGAGATGAGGCTCCTCTCCAAACTGGTATACTGAAATCGACTCCCCAGTGTGATGGTGTTTGAATGTGGGCCTTGGGGGTGACAACGGGATGAGGAAGGAGTACTCGTGAATGATATTAGTGCTCCATAGGAGAGACCCAGGCAGCACTCTGCCAGGTGAGAACACAGATGACTATCTATGAACCAGGAAGTGAATCGGTCCACACAAGAGTCTTAGATATCCAGCCTCCAGAACTAGGAGCAATAAATGTCTGCTGTGTGTAATGTGCCACAGATCTCCAAACATATTAAAGCAGACACTAAATCACATAGCTAATTTTGGCTCATAGGACTGATACTACAATTCAAATACAGTATACTTGTATGTATAGTAGAGAAGCAAGACATCTGGTATTTATATTTCTTGTTACTAAAGAACAGAGATGGAGGAACTCAGTTCTACAATCAATCACTTCATTTCCTCATTTCAGGACATAGAAACCAAGGCTCAGCTCAGTAAGAGACGACAGTTTAGTCTTGGTCTTTGTGGCTGTGAATGGCATATCCTGTCTACCACATCGGTGGTAGTTACCAAAGTATGGTACGTCCTTCTCGTGAGAGTAGAGGAACTAGAGTTGGAGCTGAGATCCAGCAACAGCAACCTAGATTCTAGATTTTTTTTTCTCTGTACTAGAGATTGAACATAGGGCCTTCTTGTACATGCTAGGCAAGTATGTTATCACTACTATATCTTTAGCCCTTTTAAAAACATTGTTACTATTTTTAATTGTATGTGTGCCTGTGTGCCTGTGTGCCTGTGTGTAGGTCAGTTGCCTGGCGAAGGCAGAGACACTGGATTCCCTGGAGCTAGAGTTACGAACAGCTGTAAGCCACTATGTAGATTCTGGAAACTGAATTCCAGCCCTCTTTAAGGGCAGTGCACACTCTTAGCCACTGAGCCATCTTTCCGGCCCTTTTTAATTTTTATTTTGAGACATGTTCTCACTAAGTTGCTCAGGCAAGCCTTAAACCTGAAATCCTCTTGCCTTTGGCTCCTTAGTAAATGAGATTGCAGGCCTGTACCATCAGGCTGACCACATGCTTAATTATAATGGGCACATAGATATCCTAATATGCTCTAGACAGAAATGTAACTAACAAACACATGGAACCCATAATTTAAAGGACACCTCTGCTTAGAAATGTTGAGGAGGATTTTAGGTAAGTTTATCAAGGGGAAAATAATAAATAATACAATTAGCACATGGGTGCAGCAAAGCACGGGAGGCTGGGGGGGGTGTCAGAGACTGGGAAGAGCTGCTCTCCACCAAGTATAGGCAAACCATGACCCAGTTTGACCCACCATGAGCTTTTCTAAAGCCAGGAATATTTTATACTTTAAAACAGACAGAAAAAAAACACAGAAGAAAATATCTCATGACACATAAAAACATGAAATTCAGATTTCATTGTGCAGGTGTTTTATTTGAACCCAGCCACACCCTTTGTTTCCATAGAATCTGTGGCTTCTTCAATGCTGTAACAGCTATAACAGCATCACTGGATAGTTGTAACAGATGTTGTATGGCCGGCAGAACCCCATGCACTTAACTTCTGGTTCTATGTCTTGCTACCACCTCTACCAAAGTAAATCTCTGCATCAAACCACAACTTTAGACATTTACAGATTTATTATAAAATTCATTTCATTTTCACAAAAGGAATGCTAGTTCTGGGACTTCAGTTTTACCCTCTACTAAAATGAAAGAAATTGAATTAGAGACCCTCTAAAGTCACTACGGAAGGAATGGTCTTGTATTTTGTACAAATGTGAAGTCACGATAAGTATGTGAATTAAAAGATTTGTCATCCTACCCATCATGAGAGAGCTAAGACGACAGGACAAAGTGGTTGTGATGGTTAATCTTGGTTGTCAACTGGATCTGAAATGAACTAAGAGACAAACTGACTGGCACAGCTGTGAGGGATTTACATGATGGGGTTAACTGAAGGGGGAAGAGCCTCCGTGAATGCCATAGCACTTCCCCTGGAAGCCAGGTAAATAAAGGTCTGAGAAAAAAATAATAAAAGCTTTTTATTTTTTGCTGCTTGCCTATGTGCCTTGCTGGCAAATTCATCTGCCCACTTTGTGAGTTTGTCTACTGCTGCTGCTGCCCACTGCGGCCACTGTCTCCACTGCTACTACATCCTTTGCTGGTATCAGAATCCAGCTTCTTCAAGTTCCAACCTGGACTGAAGACCAGTGAGTGGCTCTTCAGGAATCCTCCAGGCCTTCAGTGCCAGTCTGGGGCTACCGAAGCAGCCAGGTTCATGGTCTGAGCAGCTACCAAGTTTTTGGCCTCTCTTGCCTGTACACAGTCATTGTTGAACTACCCAGGCTATAGTTTAAGGCAGTCTAGTAAATCCTCTTTGGTTAAATGTTCCCCTAGAGAACTCTGGGTAATATAGTGTGAAATAGCAGAAGCTGAATGTTCTAAAACACCATTCTCTGGCAATACTGAAAACGTTAAAGAATGTATATCTCCTACCTCCACTAGACCTTGCAAAATTCGCACACACATGACACAGCCATAATGCACTCTGGCCGCAGAAGGGATGAACATGTTCAGAGTCGACGTTAAGAAGATGGCGGCGCCAAAGACCCTAGGAGATCAAAGCGCTGTGTTATTGACCAAGGTTATGGTGGGTAAGGTACTTCAGTTAAACATCAGAAAACAGCCTGACAGCTCATTAAAGAACATTACGGAAATTATGAGAAATTAATTCAGAGACATAGAATGTTAGGATCCAGTGTGTCCCAAGCTAGGCCCAAGGTTGCTTTGACTCTCTATTACCAGTCCACGGACATTCAGGGCAGCACAGGGGTGACAAGGCTAAGGAGAATGTCCTGTAGACTCACATTCAGCCTGGTTTTAGCCTTCCACTTTGTGGCTTCTGCATGTTTGGGATTGTGCCTCCCACTCCCACTCTGTTCTCAGTAGAACAGAAGAGAACGCTGACTAGGAAGCAGCTCGTGACCTGGGACCCAGCTGTGACCTGGTTTTGGTCCCCTCTTCCCTGCCAGAGCCACTTACTTTCTCCTCGCTGTAGGGCCTTAGAATGCTCTGGAAAAACAGAGAAGAAACCATGCTCTTCCTTCTTCTCATAGATTGTTTTTTAGGCAGGTGGCAGGGTCTTTGGTAGCACAGGCTGGCCTTGAACTCACTATTTAGCAAAAGATGACCTTGAACTTCCAATCCTCCTGTCGGGAGTACAGGATGTGCCATCTCACAGAGCTTAATGCAGTGCTGGGGACTGAACCCAGGGCTCTGTCCATGCTAGGTAAGCACCCCACCAACTGAGCTACATCCCCAGAAACCACTCCTCATCTATTTTAATAAGATTTAATTCCACCTTCTTTACATGCTAGGAAATATTTTATGTATGATTTTCTTTTAGGAGCAGAAGTGTAAGCAGTAACCAATAAACAGTCAATAGCAACCAATATTTGATCCATTTTTTAAAAGAATATAGTAAGGACGCTGGGCGTGGTGGTGCACACCTTTAATCCTAGCACTTGGGAGGCAGAGGCAGGTGGATCTTTGTGATTTCAAGGCTACCCTGGTCTACATAGTGAGTTCCAGGACAGACGGGGCTACAGGGAAACCCTGTATCCAAAAAGACAAATATATATATATATATATATATTAAGGAAGTAAAAATAAACAGGAAAAAAATATACAGGAAGTAAAAAATAAAAATTGGAAAAATTAAGACAGTCTTGCTTTTATAGATTTATATTTTATGGTAGTGGCTTTCAAACCCTTTTACCTTGACTCTTAAAATATATTTCCTATTAGGCTTGGGGGAGATGACACCTCAGTCTGTACAGTGCTTGCTATGAAAGCATGAAGACCTGAATTTAATACCCCAGATACCAGGTAGAAAGGCATGCATAGTGTGAACCTGTAATCCCAGCACTGGAGAAGCAGACAGAATTTCTGGGGCTTTCTGACCACCCAGTCTACCTATACCAGTTAGCTCTAGTCTCAGTGCAAGACCCTGTCTCAAAAACAAAAATGGAGATGGATTGATGAAGACACTAGATATTAACCTCTGGACTCCACACACATACACACACACTCAAAAATATACCTGTACTCACACACATACATAAACATATATATGTTTCATATTACAGCCCCAGTCTATATTCATAAACACAAATATAACTGAGACCAGTTTCAGAAAACAGTACTTTTTTTTTTTGTGAGACAGCATCTCCCTTTAGTCCCAGCTGGCCTGGAGCTCACTATGTAGACAAGGCTGGCCTTGAACTCACAGAGATCTGCCTGCCTCTGCCTCTGGATGGTTCTTAGCCACAGTGTGGGTGCTGGGAATCGAACCTGGGTCCTCTGTAAGATCAGTCAGTGCTCTTAACCCCTGAGCCATCTCTCCAGCCCCAAGAAACCAGTACTCTGACAGGCAAGTGTACTGGATAGTTTTACTGTCAACTTGACACGCCTAGGTTGAGGGGGCCTCAATTAGGGAATTTCATCCATTGGACTGGCCTATGGCCATGTCTGTGGTATTTTCTTGATTGTTGAGTGATGTGGGAGGGCACAGCCCACTATGGGTGGTATCACCCCAGGAAAGGTGGTCCTGTATGTATAAGACAGTAGGCTGAGCATGGGCCAGGAGAACAAGCCAGTAAGCAGTGTTCCTCCACAGCCTGTGCTTCAGCTCCTGACTCCAGGATCCTGCCCTGAGTTCCTACTTTGGGCTCCCTAAGTGACAAACTATGACCCAGGAGATGTAAGACGAATAAACCCTTTCCTCCCCAAGTGGGTATTGGTCAGTGTTTTGTCACAGTGATTGAAAACAGACTAGAACAGCAAGTACTTAGAAATTTTTTTATTTTTTTATTCTCTAATTACATTCTCTTCTGTTCCTTTACAAAAATGATAATAAAATGCGCAATGATGGCTCACTATATTGATTTCACAACCATCTAAGGTGAGATTTCAGAAACTGAAAAAACTTCTTTGCAAACTGATTTACCTCATGAAGTTGACTTAGGCAGAGTTAAATGAGAATGCACTGGGAAGATCTGGATGTTTGGTTTACTCCTCTTCAGGAACAAGATTCAGTCTGCAACATCTCCCCCAAGTGGCCATGTGTTCCTCTAATACTTGGACTGACAGAAGACTCTACTTTTTGAGATAGTTCATGCTGTTCTTGACAGCTAACTCAGCAAACAACTGCTACATAGCTTTAAGAGCATCAGAGGATTCTCGCCATATAAAGACAAGTCCTGAACTCTCACATGAGGGAACTTCCATTGTGTTGGTGATGTTGCTGGTCCAAAATACAACTTAACCCAATGTTTGACTTCACAGATGAGGAAATCAAGGCCCAGAAAGGGAAAGGAAGTGACTCAACAGAGGTAACAGTGAAGGCTCGGGAAACGTTGCTCCTGACTCAGAGATAATTATTCTTTTTACCAGATAATTACTTAATGAGCTATAAAGTAAATTCCACTGTGCACAAATGGTGACTCCAAAGATACTCTTAAGAACAGAGCCATTTGGAATCAGCATCTCTGGATGACCTCTGCCTATCTGGCTCATCTTTTCCATTCTGCCTTGAGAACAAATATGTACCTTTTATAAAGGCCCAAAGCAATCCTCATATCAATTAGTCTTACCTGTTAGCAGCAAACTTATTTGAAATGAAGCCACCTGGGATTTGTGTCACAATATAACCCCAGAAAAAAGATCCATGGATAAGGCCCACAGTCTCAGGATCCCAGTTAAACTGTGCTGTCTGGAAACAAGAAATCAGATGCAGTTGTGTTTGTAAGAGAACAGTCAAACACCATTTTTCACTACATAACAACTCCATAAGGTCCTTCTTTGATTCAGTAAATATTTTTTAATTTTATTTATTTTTTATGTGTAGGAATGTACTGTCTGCATGTAGGTTTGTGCACCCATGTCGTGCAATGCCGCAGAGGTCAGAAGAGGGTGTCAGATTCCCCTGGAACTGGAGTTAAAGACGGTTCTCAGCCGCCATGTGGATGCTGGAAATCAAACCCGGGTCCTCTGCAAGAGCAGTTGGCACTCTTAACCACTAGGCCATCTCTCCAGCCCCTTATTCAGTATATTTTTGGAAGGTCTCTTGAATACTTGGGTATAGCAATGGCCGGTGAACCAAAGTAACTCTAGTCTCATAGAATTACCTTCTACTGAGAGGAAAGAGATTCACAAATTTAAATGCACACACATATGTAAAATGTGACATATAAGTCCTAGACATAGCCTGGGATGGTTTAGTTCAGATATCAGTTTAGTGATTGCATAAAGATGGTCAGGTCTTAGGTCTCTTGATTCCTTTTATATTTCTTTCTTTTTATTTTTTAGGGGTCAGGTATGTAGTTTAGTAGTTAAAGCACTTGCCTAGTATGAATGAGACACTGGGGTTCAATCTCCAAAATAGAAAAAATTATCATTATATTAGCAAGTGTATTTTGCTGGGGATGTAACTCAGTGGTAGAGTGATACCCCTACATGTGTGAGGCCCTAAATTTAATTCCAGAATGAACGAATGAATGAATGAATAAATAAATAAATACATTGTTATTGTTGTTGCTGCTGCTGCTGCTGCTATTTTTAGATAGGGTCTCATTATATATCCCAGGCTAGCCTCAAATGTATACTCCTGCCTCAGCCTCCTTAACGCTGGTATTACAGGTATGTACCACCATGCCTGGCTGAGTCTCTCAGTTCCTACCTAAGACAATAAAACTCATTGCATCTGCTTTACCAAGCTGTTGATTTTCAATTACTCCTTATCTCTAAGCAGATGGTATTTCAATTGTCCACTGCAAGAAATGATACCAAGAAAAGAGCATCAATGCTTGCTAAGAACTGACTTTCAGCATCACTTGAACCACCACTGAATCATAAAAGTAAAACAGAAACGTAAACAGAGAGTTCATCAAAAAAGATAAGTCAATGGCCGATATCCTAATGGCTAACCATTAGGGAAGCACTACTCGGGCTGTGGAAGGAATTCAAGGCCAGCCTGGGCAACTTCATGAGAACTTGTCTCAAAATAAAAGGTAAAATGATGCCTAAAGATATAGCTTAGAGGGCTGGAGAAATGGTTCAGTGGTTAAGATCACTGGCTATGCTCTTGCAAAGAACCTGGGCTCAGTCCCCAGCACCCACATGGTGGCTAACAACTACCTCCATAACTCCAGTTCTAGGGGATGCCCTCTTCTGGTCTCTCTGCACATATATGACATGAGTACGCTTACATACATGCATGCAAAATAGTCATCCACATAAACTAAAATTGTTTTTAGAGATGTAACTGAGAGGTAAGTTATATCCAAAAAGAGGGCCACGTCAAATCCCCGCAACCTATAAATACTGCTTTATTTGGAAAACAAATCTTCGTAATATGTGAAAAAGTCAAGGGTCTTGAAATATCCTGAATTAACCTGCTAGATCTGAGTCCAATGAGAAGTGTCTTTATAGGGGAAAAGCAGGGGACATTTGAGATAAGAGCGAAGACAGAGAGAGAGGAGAAGGCCTCAAGGATGGAAGCTGTGCCTGGATGATTCTGTCACAAGCCCAGGAGCTCCTGGGGCCCCCAGAGCTGGTAAAGTCAAGGAAGGATTCTCTGCTAGAGACACAGAGACACGACATCCCGCCAATGCTTAGACTTTAGACTTCTGGTCTCCACAACTATGAGAGAATAGATTTCTGGGTTTTTTGTTTTTGTTTTTAAAGCTATCATGTTGGTAGTAATGACAGCCTTAGGAAACTAGCATAGGTACTTATAGAAATAATCTCATTCAATCTGCAAGCAGTCCTTTTTCTTTCCAGTTTACAAGAGCCATGAGGGTTAGCAAAGAACTTCAAGAAATGCTGGTTCCTTCTACTCTCTTTCCAAAAGCATTATCCTTCCCTGCCCATAGGATTCTCCCCGAATGTCCACCACAGCTGATAGACAGTGAAATAGAGAAAGTCAAGTCAGAGACTCACAGGATTCAGCAAAGGCAGAGGGACACTTTGGTAAAGGACCAAAAGCAGTTCATGAAGAGACCCAGGAAACTGAAGCACACTCGGAAAAGCAGATGCAAGCTGAGGGGCTCAGAAGCTGAAGACCTTCACAAAGAACTTTCTAGCTCTCCTGGGGCACTTCCCACCCAGGACTATGTTCCTGTCTCAGGAAAAATTACATGAAGATGCTGTTTTCTCCCTTGGTAGAGAGCATCCTGGACCTCAGACCCCTGCCGCCATGTTGGATCATCCCGTCTAGAACACTGATCACACAGACATCCACAGAAGACCTGCTTACTGTACTTCACTTTCGTAAGGTCCCCCTTAAGCCTTCTGCATTCCTATTGCTAACCTGAACTGGTGTCGCTTGACTATTCTTTGCAGCCATCAATAGCCAGGACATAAAGGCAACTTGCTCAAGACCCCAGAGCTATCACTAGCAGCCAAGCTTGAAAGTGGGTCTGGCTAATCCACAGTCCACCTTTTAAACCCTATGAGACTTAAGGCCCTGGGGACAAATTTTGGAATTTCCCAAAGGGTATAAATAATTGCAGTTTCTCAATCTCACTTATGTTTTGCTTCTCCTTTGTCATGTTGTTTTGAGCCCCCCCCCCATGTTTTAACCCACAAATTTGGGGATGGGTACCAGGGGTTGAACCCATGGCTGTAAGCTCTGCTACTGAGCTGCAACCCTAACTATAACTCACAATATTTAACTAAAAAGTGGTTATCCACATATCGGCTAAATCATCTCTCATACCACTTGTAAAACACAGATCACATATTAATTTGAAAGACCTCCGTGTTGATGCTGCTAACTTCTCCCCCTCTCTTAAAAATGAGACTTCCAAAATATCTCAATATAAAATAACTATTTTCCCATGGAAAAAAAAGACACGATAAAAAAATGCCAGCCATAGAAAGCACTTTGTTATGCCATTGGGTGCACTCAGCTGATATCTAAGCTTTGTTACGCCATTGGATGCACTCAGCTGATATCCAAGCTTTGTTATGCCATTGGGTGCACTCAGCTGATATCTAAGCTTTGTTCTGTGTGGACAAGAGAAGAAAAGTGAGCCTCTCTGCTTCAGAGTTCTGCTAGCTGGAGTCTCTGAAATGCATCGAAACTATTTTTGTTACTTTTGTTTAGTTGCTTGTATGTTTCTTTATTTCTTTTGGTGATACTTTTATTGTTGTGACTTGGGGTTCTGTTTTTAGTTGAGAGGGTGTTTTGTTTATTTTTTGAAGCATGGTCTTGCTGTAACCCCCAGTCTGTCCTTGAACTCACTATTTAGCTGAGGCTGGCCTTGAACTCAAAATCCTTCTTCTTCAGCCTCCTGAGTACCGAGGAGTCTAGGCATAAGCCACCATGTCCAGTTTATAAACTCCAATTTTGATGCCAGATAGAATAATATAAAGCAGAGTTTAGATCTTGATAATTTCTTCTAAGATGCAAACTGCAAAACCACAAAAACTAGAAAGCATGCACGAGCATTGTCCCTTGGCTTTATCAAAAATGTTTTTTTCTGCCTTTAAGCAGACTCTATTGAACTGGGCATGTCTTTTCAGGGAACAAACAAATGCAGACAGCTTCTCATTCTGACTTGGCCCTCCATGGCAAGTTTTAATTAGCTAGCCTCTCTCACAAAAGGCTGAAAGAATACCTGTGATCCACATCTGAAACCTCACCAACATACATACTTCTTTATTTTAAAATGCAATGATTGGCCCCTCTCCCTCTATCGCTGTCTCATTCCCCCTCCCTAAATAAACAGGATATCTTTTCAGGCCAGATTCAGCTGCAGCATCAAAAGGAGACTAAAGATCTCCATGGCATTATTTCCCCTGGTAGAATAATCTCTTAGAATGGAAAAAAAAAAAAAAAAAAAAAAAGCCTGCAGGCCAACTAAAGCCCTTTTTCATGGACTGACATAAAATTTCTCCAAGCCAGTGCTTAGTGCTTGGCAGGAAACTATTCCAGGTGATAGTAATAAATGTGGCATGAGCCAGGCGTGGTGACGCACACCTTTAATCCTAGCACTTGGGAGGCAGAGGCAGGCGGATCTTTGTGAGTTCAAGGCCAGCCTGGTCTACAGAGTAAGTTCCAGGACAGCTGGGACTACAGGGAGACCCTGTCTCGAAAAGACCAAAAAAAAATTTTAAGTAAATAAATAAATAAATGTGGCATGAAAAAGACCTTCCTGGCTACCACATCAGTCAAGAGAATAGCACATTCCATGTCCCTGCCTTGAAGAGTCACATAGCACTGAAAACATTACAGGCTCTGGGCCATGCGATGTCTTCTTACAAATATAGCCTGCAAGCAAATCACTGACTTACCAGACACCAACATGGGAAAGTCTAACCTAAACCTTTCTCCAAATAGATATCCAGAGAACTATGAGATGCCACCCAGAGAAGAACAATCTTACCACAGTCCTCTCAGTGCCTATGTGCAGTTCAATGAAATAAACATTTATTGGGTGGCCCACTGGGTCCATATTTTCATTCGGTTTTATGCCTCCCATAATTTAATAAGCTTAGTTTAAAAAATACATTAGAGCCAGGCATGGTGGCGCACGCCTTTAATCCTAGCACACGGGAGGCGGAGGCAGGCAGATCTCTGTGAGTTCAAGGCCAGCCTGGTCTACCTAGCAAGTTCCAGGCCAGCTGGGACTAAAGGTAGACCCTGTCTCAAAAAGACCAAAAATAAAAATGAAAAAAATAGATTAGATTTATGTTTCCAGAATTCATAAAACGGTATTATTCAATCACATCAGAACATATATATGACAATAGAAGCCTCAGAACTAAGATGAGGCCCCGCTCTTCTGTCACTTTAACCAGGCCTCCTACCATTGGGCAGTGATAATTCTGGGGTCTGTGGAGGGTCCTCTGTGTTCGTGAACTTGGATGGGAAAAAGTCAAGAGATGTATCTTCACCACCTGCTAACTGAAATTTAACACTTCTGAAAACATGAACATAGATCACAAGCCACAAGTAAATATTATCATGACTATGCTGAGTGAAAAACCAAAATATGTACAAATCATATTATAGTTGTTGCCATGATCTCAAACTATTGTCCATACTTCAAACTTAAAATTACAGCAGTTTAGACACTTGGCTAGATTTTGTCATCCATTGTATTAATAAGGAAGCCTACCTGTTCCCCATCAACCTTCTGCAATTCCGGTGCTGTCATGAACTGGTTTCACCACCATTTTTATAGCCATCAATCCCTAACTAGGTTGCAAGGGCAGCTTGAACTACTACGAAAAGTCAAGTTGGAAAGCAGGTTGGAGTAATCTACATTCCATCTTTAACCCTATGAGACTCAAGGCCCTGGGGAAGGGTTTTGGAATTCTCTGAAGGCTAATAAATAATTGCAGTTTCTCAACCTTCAGTTACTTTTTGTTTATCCTTTGTCATATTGCTGGAAGGTCTCGCTATGTTTTAACTCACAAATTTTGGGGTGGGTGCTGGGGTTTGAATTCAGGGCTTTTGAGTGTACTAAGAACATGTTATTTATTCCACTGAATTGCAACCCTAGCTATAAAAGAATACTAAACTAAAAAATGATCTCAGATTATTGTTCAGACTTCAAACTTAAAATTATAGCAATTTAGATACTTTGCTAGGTTTTGTTATCTGATCTATTACTAAAGAAACCTATAGGGGCTGGAGAGATGGCCTAGCGGTTAAGAGCACCGACTGCTCTTACAGAGGACCCAGATTCGATCCCCAGCACCCACATGGTGGCCGAGAACTGTCTGAAACTCCAATTCCAGGAGAACTCCAGTTCCAGGGGAACCTGACACCCTCTTCTGACCTCCGCGGCATTGCACGACACAGGTGCACAACCTGCATGCAGACAGTACATTCATACACATACAGAAACAAATAAAAATTTAAAAAAAAATTAAGAAATCTATATGTTTATACAATATAAAATATTTAAATTTTTATAAATTAATATACTTGTCTCCCTTTATAATATATCATCTTTGTTCAGAGCCGAGCTTATGGTTGTCACTCTACAGTCTGTAACATCAATATCGCTTTCATTCAGCAAAGCTTTTACACAACTCTGATTAAAAACAAAAAAGTTTTCTGTCATGGCTTGATGGCTTAACACTGACCTGAATTTCTGGTTTCCCATCCACATATATGGTGCTGTTGTTGACCATTTCCACAATGGCAACTCCAAGGTTGCATCGAATTCCAAAGGAAATGCAGAATCCCAGCCCACTCATGATAGCGATGATGTACCGCTTAGGGATGCCACAGCAGCGACAGTCACAGAGTGGGGGGCGTGGCCTGGATGTCTGCACTGGCCTTCCTTCTTCATTTAGCTCAATGCTGTCTTCGTCTTCGTTGGTGCCATCGATCTTTCTATGTTACAAAAAGAACAGACAGAGAATAAAAGCCAGGATGAGTGGTTGAGGAAAACGCACTAGGAAAAAATAAAGGGATGGCAAGGGAGGGGGAGGAGGAAAACCTACAGAAGGGTGCAGCCTGCACTAAGTCATTGCTATCATCATTATTATTATTAAAGTCAATCATAAGCCGGGCGTGGTGGCGCTCGCCTTTAAACATCCTAGCACTTGGGAGGCAGAGGCAGGTGGATCTTTCTGAGTTCAAGGCCAGCCTGGTCTACAGAGTGAGTTCCAGGCCAGCTGGGGCTACAGGGATACCCTGTCTCAAAAAGACAAAAAAATAATAATAAAATAAATAAATAAAGTCCATCATAATGGCTAAAATAACTAATGTCTGGATATCATGGGCAGTAAATCATTTGAATCTGCTGAGATAGGTGGTACCCACCTATAATCCCAGCCCTTCAGATGCTGAGGCAGGAGGATCACAAGGACAACCTTGAGCTCCAGAATAAGGCTGTATCTCGGAAAGAAAATAATATATCTTTTATTTATTTATTTATTTCTTATGTATATGAATGTACTGTCTGCATGCAGGTTTGTGCACCCGTGTCATGCAATGCCGCAGAGGTCAGAAGAGGGTGTCGGATTCCCCTGGAACTGGAGGTAAAGACGGTTCTCAGCTGCCATGTGGGTGCTGGGGATCGAACCCAGGTCCTCTGAAAGAGCAGTCAGCACTCTTAACCGCTAGGCCATCTCTACAGCCCGAAAAGAATATATGTTAAATTCCATAACAACCCAATGACATGTGGTGTTGTCATGCCATTTTATAGTTGGGAAAATATCATTTGAGGTGGGATGAAAGCCCAAATTCAGAGTCCATGTCCTTAACAATATGTTCCACTGAATTCCTGCAGAAAGAGCAACAGGCAGTCACATGGCATGACCCTGCTGATGATTAATGTAGCCTTCATTTTAAAGTCGCTTGAAGCTTGCTAAAGTGATATGCAGGGAAAAAATTAAGCCATTTGCAGACTCTTTTCCCTGTCTTCTATAGGTTCAGATAATGGCATGCCCACCCCGTGAATTATCCTCTTCTTTAACAATAAAGTAATTGGGCAAATTGAACACTGTCAATTATAAAAAGAACTATTTGTCATACAAGCGTGAGGACCTGAGTTCAAATCCCCAGCACCCACATGAATCTAGTAATCCCAGTACTGGGGGTGGGAAGAAAAAACGGCCATAAACAAACTAGTGAATTTCAGATTCAGAGAGAGACCCTGTCACAAAAATAAGATGGAGAGCAGGCAAGATGGCTCAAATGGCACAGGCACTTGATGCGCAAGCCTGACAGCCTGAGTTCAATCTCCAGGTCCAATGTAGAATAAAACTGATGCCCCAAAGTTGTTCTCTGACCTTCACACACATACCATGGCAAGCACATGCCCCATGTATGTGCATGCAGGTGAACACACACACACACACACACACACACACACACACACGTATAATAAAAATAACAAAGTAAAAAATAAGGTTAAGAGAGATTGAAGACAGCATCCAAAATAGAGCTCTGACTTCCACATGCTCATCCGCACATGCACACACAAACATACACAAATGCACACACATACAATATAAAAAGGTGTTTATGACCTGTGAAATATTGTAATCTTTCTGATATACTTCTCAGTTTTCATAATTATGAAATATAATAAGTCATCAATACAACTGTTGAGATTTCTCTCTCTCTCTCTCTCTCTCTCTCTCTCTCTCTCTCTCTCTCTCTCTCTTGTGTTTTGAGACAAGGTCTCACTCTATAGCCCTGACTGATCTGGACCTCCATACATAGATCAGGATGGGTTCAGAGAGATCTACTTGCCTCTGCCTCCCAAGTGTTGGATTAAAAAAGGCATGCACCTTTAGTGGATCACTAATAGAATTGTCAATAAAATGGTTAGACTGAAGCAAAACATTTTTATGAGCCGACCAATGCATACAGAAGATAATCATAGCACTTCTTTAAAAAATATTTGAAATATATATATGTAAAACAAACATGCTAGATTCAAATCATCTCAACAGACACTTACTAAGCACTTACTGTGTATTGGGCACTATGCTGTTGACAATAATGAATGGATTTGTGTCTTCCTTCTCCACTCTCCTTCAGCTCTTAGGCTGCTGGGGAAGGAAGACACATAAAACAAGCACCTGCAATCACCAGATGGCACAGGTTTTGTTGAAATCAAAGTCAAGAACAATGGCAGGTCTACAGAATGGCTAAGGGAGCTTGCTGAACAAATGTGAGGACCTGAGTTGGAATCCCCAGCACCCAGGAAAAAAAAATGTTTGTGCTTATAACACCTAGAGGGCAGCAACAAGGGGATCTCTGGGGCTTGTTAGCTGCCAGCCTAGTGCCAGGGTGAGTGAGAGACTCTGTCTCAAGGGCCTAAGGCAGAAGGTATTCTCCACTCTCTGAGTTCCACATAGTTGTTAGCTGCCATGTAGGTATTGTGTCCTCTAGAAGAAGAGCTAGTACTCTTAACCACTGAGCCTCTCTCCAGCCCTAAGGTTTTGTTTAGTGCTGGCTTTTTGTTTGCTTGCTTGTTTGTTTGTGTTAGACTGCCTCCCCATCCACCTTAAGGCTTTTTACCCCTGTTAAAATGCTTATCACATTGGGTTAGAGGTTTTATTTTTTTTATTTATTTATTTTCTATGGGTATGAATGTACTGTCTGCATGTAAGTTGGTGCACCCGTGTTGTGCAATGCTGCAGAGGTCAGAAGAGGGTATCAGATTTCCCTGGAACTGGAGTCAAAGACAGTTCTTAGCCACCGTGTGGGTGCTGGGAATTGAACTCAGGTCCTTTGCAAGAGCAGTCGGCACTCTTAACTGCTGAGCCATCTCTCCAGCCCCATAATTTTTTTTATTTTTATTTTCTGTGTATGAGTGTTTTACTTGCATGTATGTAAACAAACTACATCTGTGCAATATCCATGGAGGCCAGAAAAGGGCATTGGATTCCCTGGAACTGGAGTTCCAGGCAGTTATGAACTGCCATGTGGGCACTGGAACCGAACCTGGGTCCTCTGGAAGAACAGGAAGTGCTCTTAGCTGATGAGCCATCTCTCCAACCCCAGTGTAAGAGTTTTTTTTTTTTTTTTTTTTTTTTTTATTCCTTCAGCATAGTAGGTGGTAAGCAGATATTCACACACTCACATACATGAATTAATGGAGATCACCCATTGTAGACTGTGGGCAAGGGGAGGGAGGAAACACCTCCTCATCTTTTGCCCAGTGCTCAGCACAGTGCCTGGACACAATGAATCCTCATTCAACTGAATGGAACTGGTGGATCAACTCCATACATCACTCCTGACTTGGAACTCTTAGAGACGGAGTGGGAATCTATTTATCCCTATACCAAAATAAACTTTACAGAAGGATGGAGGAGGGCAGAGTTGATCAAGAATAAGGGAGCAAAATGAACTCCTTTTTTTTTTTGAAGAAATGAAGGGCTTTAATTATCCGTAATAGCTATTTACACTATTCACTGTTCTCTCCGTGTTTGCCTATGGTTGGTCTTTTGGATCAGAGTCTTCATTCTTCCCAGGGTAACATCCGTCATTGTTGTTTCTCCAAATATAGAAAGCTGTAGCCTGTGGGCTGCCAGCCCCTTGCACACTGGGGAGGTTCCTGCCTATTGTTCTTGAACACAATTGTCCAGTAACCATCTAAGGCCCCCGTGGTCTGATTGCTTAAGATATGCTAACTGGCCTTTAAGCATTAACAGAATGATTTGCTTGTCAGTAAATCCAAGTGCTCCCTCCTATTGTAGAAGAGCTTTTTCATTTTGTAGTGAAGAAGGTCGATTTGTCACACACACAGTGCGCAGTACTTATTGATTACTTTATGAGTTTTTAAAATTCATTCACTTACTTGGTTTTGGTATTTATTGTAGGGTTCTGAGATATAAGTTGGGGACAACTTCTACTTCTCAAGACTGTTTAGAGGATTAGAGATATGTTTAGAGATGATATACATAGTTACTGTTTGAATGTAAAATGCCTTCCACAGACTCGTGTGTTTGAACAATCAAGCCTTGGCTGGTAGTGCTATTTTGGAAAGTTGTGGAACCTCTAGGAGGTAAACCCTAGCTGAAGTAGAAGGGTCACTGGAGGATAAGCTCTGAGGTTCCTAACCTGGCCCTGCTTCCTGTCTCATCTCAGCTTCCTGATCTACACAGTGTGAGCAAGCAGCCTCATAGTCCTGCCGCCATGGTTGTAGTCCACTCCAGTCACCATGCCTTCCACCATTAGACTGTACTCCCAAGCCATGAGCTGAAATAAACCTCTCCCCTTTAAATTACTCTTTGTCAGGTATTTGGTCATAGCAATGATACGAGTAGCTAGCACATGTATTAAAAATAAGTAAATAAAAGATTCATAGAGTGCCTAGAATAGAGAAGGTAGTTAATGTCTTGATTTCCTTCCTTCTTCCCATAGACGAGCTATTCAATGATGGTAAAAGCAGTTTTGAGGCAAATGTGACCTTCAAGGAAAGGAATTAAGAACACTGTATTTGCAAAGGCTTCCATAACAAAATACCATAGAGAGGGGAATTTAAACAAGAGTATTTTCTCACAGTTCTAGAGCCCAGAAGTTAAGACATCAGCAGGTATGGTTTCTCCTAATGCCTCTGCTCTTCTTGGCTTATAAGTGGACTCCTTCCCTCAGTGACCTCACATGGCCTTTCTTCTACATGTCCCTGGTGTCTCTTAAGTGTCCAGATTTCCACCAATCATATACAATCACATTGGATTAGGGTCCACCTTAGCACCCAGCAGTTCCATAGGTTTTAAGGGCCATTCTCTCTATTTTGTTTTCTTCCTGGTGATTTCCCCTTTCCCACCTCTTCATTCAGAACTGGGACTCTTTGTCCCAGTATGAGTTTCTTTTAAAGCTTAGTCTCTGTGTTGTCATCAATTTAATAAGGAAAACATATTCTTATAACTCTCTGTATCCATATATCATCTTCTCTGAGGCTTAGACTATTTTGCAGTTTCCTTTTGTCTCACTCACTAGGTGGATACCTTGAAATGGAACCCTAGGATGCTTTAGTCTCAGGGATGTTTCATGGCTCTGTGATGTTCTCACTACCCTGAGATGTTTTGGTACTCTGTAATATCTTGAAGGTCTGTGAGGCTCTCAACTCGCTATGCCTAACTGTTGACAAAGATGTAAAGCTAAGAAAATAGAAGTTCACCAAATGGTTTAGTGAGACACCTCGTCCAATTAGTCCAAGAAAAGTATAGACCAAACAGGTCAGATATCTGAACTTCTGCTGCTGATATCTGTTTTTATAAATTGCCATGATCATTTGACCGATTCCTAGCCCAATTCTCCCGGCCTACCTCTAGATTTAAAAAATGGCAGATATCCTGACCTACAACTAGGGTATCTACTTTGTAAGCTATGATGACTGAGTAAATTCAGCAGGGAATTTTCCTGAGACGATATGGCCCACCAGGAAAAGAAACAAGAGGCCCAGGTGCCAGCCCTAACATAATGATGTCAAAATGCCTATTCAGTTCCCATCTGTACTTCTTTTTAGGGCCCAGAGATGCTAAAAGCCTTAGTGGCTAATTCTGGGGCCTCCTACATGAGAAATGAATAAAGGAGCTTTCCATCTCTCTCCTGGATGAATGCTTGGTCTGTAGCTCTTTAAAGAAATTTTCCATAACAAGATCACATGCGACAAACTGATTGCTCTATAGCACACATGATGTGCACATATAGAGCATTTTAAGAATCTGAATTAATTGCCAAAGTTTAAAAATCATTAAATATATCTGTAGATTGTTTTGGGTAGGATGACCATTTTCACAATATTGATCCTACCACATCATGTGCATGGGAGATTTTTCCATCTTCTGGTCTCTTCTTCAATTTCTTTCTTTAATATCTTAACGTGTTTAGTATACAAGTCTTTCGCTTTCTTAGTCATATTTGTCACAAAATATGTTTTTGACATTGTTATGAATGGGATTACTTCCCTAATTGTTTTTCTTGGTATGTTTGTCATTTGTATAGGAAGGCTACTGATTTTTGAGTGTTCACTTTGTGTCCTTCTACTTTGATGGCTGTGTTGATCAGATCCATGCGCTTTATGGTGGCATCATATCATCTGCAAATAAGGACACTTTGACTTCTTCCTCTTTAATTTGTATTCCCTCTATCACTTTCCTTAGTGTTCTTGCTAAGACTTCAAGCACTATGTTGAATAGGAAGGGGGAGAAAGTAGCCATCCTTTTGTTCCTGATTAGTGGAATGCTTTGAGTTTTTCTCCACTTATTATATCAGCTGTGGACTTGCCGTATATTGTTATTATTAGTTGAAATATGTCTAGATACTCTAGGACTTTTATCATGAAGAGAGTTTAAATTTTGTTAAAGGCCTTTTCAGCATCCAGTGAGATGATCATGTGGTTTTGTCCTTGAGTTTGTTTATGTGGTGGATGACATTCATTAATTTACAGTTGTCGAATCTTCTCTGCAGCTCTGGGATAAAGCCACCTTGATCATGGTGGATAATCTTTCCAATGTACTCTTTTATTCAATTCACAAGTATTTTGTTGAGAAATTTTACATCTATATTCATCAGAGAGATTGGCTGTAATTTTCCTCCTAATATTAAAATGATGCCCAATGACTTGCTGCTATATCCAAAGATACTGCATCTCTCAATCCTCATCAGAGAAGCTTCTTCTTGCAATAGAAAGCAATAAACACAAAAGCCACACCTGGTCAGCATGCGAAGAATAAGAGACTACAGAGTGCTCAGCCCCAGATGGAACGTGCATGTCCTGCCCCTCTCTCAGCGATCTTCATATAAGAGGGGGCAGAAAGATTGTAAGAGCCAGAGGTGGTGGATGACAACAAGGAAACTGTGCTTTCCAGACATCAGGGAACTTGCATACAGGAGTTCATAGCAGTTGTGACAGCATACCCAAGCTCAGGCCAGACGAAATTCCAATATGGAGGTGAGGAGGTCCCACCTCTAGCTAAGGAGCATTTGATAGCTGATGGGACAGCAAGAGTCATTCTTATTTAAGAGTGCAACACTTGGTAAGTCAATGATAATCCAGGGCATGTTCCACGCCCAAGAATATGTGGACAAGGCATAATGAGATTTTAAAAGAATTAACACTGAGTTGGGTGGGTAGGAAGTGAGGGCAGAGGAGTTGAGAAAGGGAGAAAATATGACCAAAACACGTTGTATGGAGTTCCCAAAGAATTCATAAAAATTTAAGATAAAGTAGTCAAAATCATGAAGTGATCTAGAAAAATTAGAAGATCGGCATATTTTGAAAAATCTGAATACCTAGAATTATTATATAATCCATACTGTCTCATGGGTATAATAACAAATGGATCTCCCTTTTACTACAGTCCCCACCACTCCTTATTGTCACACCATAATATAGTGTACTCTCCTTATAATTAAAACTCAAAAGAAAAGGGGAGAAAGCTAGTACTTTAAACCTATATCTCTATCGAGAATAGAAAAATAAGTTAGTTTAGAAGCAGGATGTGTGAAGGACAACTGGCATCTCTAGCAGCTCAATGTCTTAACTATTTCTCCTTTTTTTAATTTTATATGTGCATGAGTGTATTGCCTGCATGTGCACCTGTGTGTACAATGCCCATGGAGGTCAGAAGAGGGTGCGGGATCCCCTGCAACTGGAGTTAAGAATGGTTGCTAGCTGGCATGGGGAGGGGGTGGTGCTGGGAACTGAGTCCTCTGCAAGAGCAGCCAGTGCTCTCAACTGCTGAACCATCCTCCAGACCCCTTCACTGGCTCTTGAGTTCTGATCTTGCCTAAACAGCAGAGAAAACGGCTTTTCCTGGACTTACAGCTACCTACATGGTGGCAGGTGGACTCTGCTGAATCAGCAACACTGGAGTGAGATTCAGTGCAGAAGGAAGGAACAAGGAGACGGAGCATGTAGAAAATTGGCAATGCAGTGGAAAGAGTGACAGGGAAGCAGCTCTGGCTGTGGGATGGCTGTGGCCGACTTCTAAGCAGATCATAATCCATACCAAAGGGCAGGAAGTAGGGGCAATGCTGCTTCCTCCAGAACAATCTAGAGATATTATATAATCTGGCCTACATTGCTTTTCCCTGAGGATAGAGCATTCCCACCTGGTCCTTTCAGGTACTCTGTTTCATAACATGCCTTTCTAAAGTTTATTCAACTTTAGCAGTAGTGATTATAACCAAGACCTTTGAAGGATACAGAGTTTCTCTATGAAACTGGAGACTGCTTCTATGTGTAATATATAACTTATGCCCATGTGCAAAAATAATAATATGACTTGTTTCATTTTTTTTTAAGTATTGCACATAGAACAAACATTTAAAGAATTTTCCTATTGTAAAAATATTTAAGAGAGGAGTCGGGCTTAAACCCCAGGCACCTGGGGCCAGTTTCCAGCCTTGGGACATCTTGCACCCTGGGACTCCCCTGAGCCCCTGCTGCAGTCCAAGAAGCCCTAGCCCATGCCTGCCAATTCCAGTGGGCAGAAGAGAGAATAAGAACAGCAAGAAGCTACTGAACATATTGATAAAGTACAAAATGAAATAGACAAACTTAGTGAACAAGCAAGCAAGAAAAATTTGAAAGTAGAACAGAAATATAACAAACTCCACCAACCATTTTTTCAGAACAAGTCAAAATTAATCACCAAAATCCCAATTTTGGGGGATAACAACATTTTTTTCAACCATCCACAAGTGTCTGCACTGCTTGAGGAGGAGAACAAAGAGGCACTGCATTATTTGACCAGAGTTGAAGTGACAGAATTTAAAGGTATAAAATCAGGTTACAAAATAGATTTTTGTTTTGATGAAAATCCTTACTTCGAAAAATAAAGTTCTCTCCAAAGAATTTCATCTGAATGAGAGTGGTAATCCATCTTCAGAGTCCACTGAAATCAAATGGATACCTGGAAAGGATTTTATGAAACTCAACTCTCAAGTCAAACACACAGAATAAGGCCAGCAGGAAGAGACAGCGTGAAGAACCAGAGTTTCTTCAGCTGGTTTGCTGACCATTCCCATGTGGCATAGATGAACTAGGAAAGGTCACCAAAGATGACAGTTGGCCAGATCCCTTGCAGTACTACTTGGTTCCTAATATGGATGATGAAAAAGGGGAAGGGGGGATGCTGAGGAGGAGGAGGAGGAGGATGATGGTAGTGGTGGTGGAGGAAGAGGAGGAGGAAGAAAATTGGAAGATCTTGGTGAAGAAGATGAAGATGATGAAGGAGGAGAATGAAAATGACTAATACAATGAACACTGATGCTGATGAATTCCAAACTTCTTTATAATTTTCTTTGTTTTACAAGTTTATTTCTTTTGTTTGTTTGTTTTTTGTTTGCTTGGCTGGTTGGTTTAGAGTTTTTTTTTTTGGTCTTTTTAACACAGGGTCTCCTGTAGCCCTAGCTGTCCTGGAACTCGCTCTGTAGACCAGGCTGGCCTTGAACTCACAAAGATCCGCCTGCCTCTGCCTCCCAAGTGCTAGGATTAAAGGCGTGTGCCACCACGCCCGGCTAGAGTTTTTTTTTAAGCCAATATTTTATTGAAGCTCTGTCATTTCACACAAAATTACATTACAGATCAAATCTAGACCCGTGCTCCCCTCCCTGCGCCCCACCCCACCAGCGCTCATGCATTCTGCCAAACATGTTTTTCATCTTCTCAGTCTCCCTCAAAATTCTCAATGCAGAAGTTTACTGTTTCAAGAAGTTCACCGTTTCAGTCAGTTCTTTGACATAGGCATTTCTATTGTTATTGTTTTTGTTGTTGCTGTTGTGTTGTTCCTTCCAACATGCATCACTCCAAAATATGCATATTTGCATGCCACATATATCATACGTTTTAGCATCTTCAGCTTATGATTTTCTTCTTTTATTAGGCTGAAAGATGTCATGTTTGAAGGCTCCTCCTTGGCAAGACCAAACCACCATCAGTTCTGCCCTTGTGCTCCACACTGGGGATTACCCTTTCCATGGTCACCAAATGAGGTCCAGTAAGCACCACATCCTGTCTTGATCTTCCTGTACTCGTCTCCATGATACTGCCTGGGTAGTCTAACAATGGAAGTCTATACTCTGAAGAAGCAGAAACCCCAGTAGTAGCTCAGTCCACAAGTTGGATGTCTCAGCAGTCCCCATCTGGCACTGGAGATTTGGAGGATTCTTGGAGAGACATGAGTCTTCAGTCCATATTGGAAGGTTGAAAAGCTGTGCCTTCTCCTGTCTTTGAAGGATGGCAAAATCAGTGGTAGCCACAGGGTAGCTGCACTTGCCAGTAAGACAGGCAAAACAACTGTGCTCTTTTGTCTTTTTACTAAGATCTCAAGTTTATACCTGAAGTACAATTTCTCAGGACTTACTATTTATTTCTGGTTATACTTTCCTTTTGGATGTTTAAGGCCACATAGCCCAGATTAACCAAGGTTTTTGTTTTCTCAAGGCGGTTGAGGATCTGGTCCTCAAGGGTCACTCAGGGTTTTTTTTTTTTGGGGGGGGGGAGCCCCTGGCTCCTTTTGGCTTTTCAATCACCAGTTCCATCCTCTCGAGGACAAACTCAGGTCTTACTAGACCAGGCTTCCCTTTTTGAAGCATGAGCATACTTTCCTCTTTATAGACTGGACACTGGCTGAAGTCCCATTAGGGGACCTCCAAGACCTCCCTGCACAGGAAGACTGGTGACTCACATTTGCAGGACATTTCACAAGATGCCCCCATGCATAGTCCCCTGGGACTTAGTTGACCTCTGAGGGCAAGGAACAAAGTTATCCCTTAAGACCCTTGGTGAAATTGGTATGTGCATTAAGTATGGTCATTAAGCATCCAGAAAGGCTAAGTTACACCAGCCTGATACTTTTTTTAATTTTTATTTTTTAATAATAGGACATAAGTAATGAATACAGGCATCCTTCATGTAAAACCAATTTGCAAGTAGCTATGCCCAAACTTATACAGCCCGAGGCTCCCACTGTCCAGCTGGAGGGGCTTGTATGTACTATCATGTTGATCAAATAAGAGTCCAGTCTATGTTTCTGTAGTTTCGTAGTTCACCCCAATCTCAGCCCTTACATTCTACCACGTGCCCTTTTCCGCAGATTGTTCCCTAGGCTTTAGAAAAGGGACACAAGTGGACAGGCTGATACTTTTAACTACTTTATAATATTTTAGAAAATGCTTGGACAAAAGCTCAAGCAGCTTTGTACAAGAAATACTAAGAAGCAATCCCATAAAATAAATACTGTGGTTAGACATAATGTCATGACAAACTAGTTTTAATGCATTCCTTTGATCTTATATTAGTCTAAAATATACATACATATCCTTCATCCATATACCAAAACTTACTCTGAAAATAAATGGTAGCTTAGTTCTAAAACCTGTTAAGGGATTCACAATATAAAAGCACAATTGTTTTCAGATCACATTAATGTTCCTCAGTTTGCCTTACAATTAGGTAATTGGCACTTGCATCCACAGATGAGGGATCCCATTCATTGTTTGTTTTTCTGGGACTGTGTTACTTCACTTAACATATCTTCTAGTTCCATCCATTTACCTGCAAAGTTCATGATGTCTTCTTTCTTTATTGCCGCATAGAACTCCATTGTGTAGATGTACCACATTTTCTCTAACCACTCATCAGTTGAGAGGCACTTGGGTTGGTTCCAGCTCTTCACTATTGTGAAGAGAGCTGCAATAAACATGGTGGGTATATACCCAGGAGTGGTATGACTGGGTCAGGTGGCAAGCTCATTTTGAGTCTTCCAAGGGTTCTCCACGCTGCTTTCCATAGCAGCTGTATGAGTTTACATTCCCGCCAGCAGTGAATGAGTGTTCCCCTTTCCCCACAACCTCTCCAGCATTTGGTATCATTAGTTTTCTTGATCCTAGCCAGTCTTATCAGAGTGAGATGAGGTGGGACATCCTTGGCCAATGGTGACAAATGGAAATAAGTGGTCTACCCATAGCTTCTGGCTCTCTTCAGGACCTCTTCCAACCTCCCCCTGGCCATCAAACCAATAATTAAGTTTGAATGTTACCACAGAACCGATTGAGCATGGACTGAGGCTCCCAGTGAAAGAAGGGAGTACCATACTTTATAGCAGGCAGCAAAAATATACACCCCAGAATGGATCCTGAATGTGCTGTTTGGAAGGAGCCAAGTAACCAAGCTGGTTAAGGGACACATCTTGGTCTGTTTTATTTCCTAAACACAATGCTGACTGAGTGATAAAGAGAGGCTTATTTTTTTATTTTTTTAGCTGTAGAGTTCCAAGGTCAAGAGGCTATATCAAGTCATCAAGTAATAGCCTTTTTACTGGCAGAATCCCAAGGTAGTATAGGGCATCACAGCCCAAAGACAAGGAACACATACATGTCTAAGTTTTCTGTTCTCTTTTCTTATAAAGCTTCAGCCTCTTAAGTGCTAGGACTAAAAGTGTGTACCACTATGCCTGGCTCTGTTTTATTTTTTAATGCCTAATATAAAGGCATTTGTTCAATTTGATCCAGTCATCCAGAAGAATTAGTGAGAATTAATCTTCAAATCCTTTAACAGGAGTTTTGATCTTTGTTAATGGAATATCTTGAACAAATGACGGTGGGGGATCTGACGCACAGGAATCTCAGAGATGACTGGTCAAATGTGCTGTGTTTTGGAGGAAAATAAATGGGCAGCCAACAAAGATACTGCTTCTAGACAACCAGAAAAGATCAAGAAGCAGCAAAAGCATTGGGGAAAGTTTAGCTATCCCAATGGAAAGTCATATACTCTCTTCCCCAGTTTCTGAAGGAAAAATGGACCCCCGTAACAAAGGAACCAGCCACAGCACAGAAAGAACTAGTAGTCACTCCCTGAGTCCTTCCTCAGAAGAATTCACAGTCATTTATTTGGATAAATTATACATTGAAAACAAAGGAATTCTTTCTTTCTTTTTTTTTGGTCTTTTTGATCTTTTTGAAACAGGGTCTCCCTGTAGCCCCAGCTGTCCTGGAGCTCACTCTGTAGACCAGGCTGGCCTTGAACTCACAAAGATCCACCTGCCTCTGCCTCCCAAGTGCTAGGATTAAAGGTGTGTGCCACCACACCTGGCTCTCATTTTTTTAAGACTTTTGGATAAAGCAGCATAAAACACATGTACTCCTGAGGATGGAAAATAAACAATTTATAGATTTACAAGCCCAGCCCACCTACCTGAGGTTAGTGGTTTGAGACATTCTAGAACCTTCCCTTCAAGGTGAATGAAAAGTTATTGCACATGGAAGTTTCTATGACTAAGAAGGAAGCACAATGCCTAGAAGCCCTCATCAGGCTTTAGAAGCACCATATTCTACACTCAGGAATATTGTTCCAGCCCACTTATTCCAGGACATAAAAAGTACAGGTATTTTATAATGAGACTGAAAAGCAAAACAGTAGTCCACAACATATCCAGTATGTGATAAGAGCCATCTTGTGGCGATTAGTACAGAGACACACTAGTCAGTTTGCAAAGATAAGAGACTATGAGGCATGCATTTCCCATTTATGGGACACCTGTACCACACTCCTTCCTCCAAGACCCAGGGATTATCATGGAAGAAGGGGCAGAAAGATTGTGAGAGCCAGAGATAGTGGACGTCTGCAGTGAAACAGTATTTGCGGACACATCAGGGCCGCGGCACACATGAGCTTACAGCAGCTGTAACTACAGGCACAAGATCAAGCCAGCCAAAGTCCCAGCATGGATAGGGAGGGCTCATGAACGCCCAACCCTAGCTGAGGAGCTATTAGCAATGATGGGTTCTGGGGGAGGGAGAGTCATATTTCTTCAGAAGTTACTAATGCTCCAGTAATGAGCCTGCCCCACGCACATACAGACAGCTCTAAGTGGACTTAGCGGGTTTTTTTTTTTTTAAATATAGCACAAGAAGTTGGGAGGGAAAAGGGGAAGGCCTACGGGTAGAACTGGATGATAGAGAATAAGTAGATGGATTTTATCCAAATACATTATATGCATATATAGAATTCTCAAACAAAACATTAATTAAAAAAATTTTAAATAAATTTTTTAAAATGCTAGGGCCATGTTATCCAATGTACCTCTAGTACTATGTGGGAAAAATATCATGAACTTTCTAACAAAACCCAAAGAGAGAAGTACAGTACATATTCTAGAATGTGGTCCTGTATTCTACAGTAGAAAAATACCCAGCATACAAAACACAGCTCCTGGTAAAGATGGAACATCTCACCACAGAATATCAAAAGACTGTGTAGCCCAAATACCCCTCGTGAGCTGGTATTATCAGAACTATGATGACACATGGTGCATTATAAGATGGAAGTGGTACACTGAGATCAAACACTAACCAAGCTGCAGGGCACCCCTGAGTCAAAGGGTCCATGACTCCTAGATAGTCTATAAATCTTAAACCAATGACTCTCCATCAGCTCACATCTATGAACACATGACAAGAGGGGAGAAAATCTAAGCATGATTCTCAGATGGTTTGGTGAGTCAGGACAAGTCGAAAATGGACAGATCTGCACTATGGTACCACTCAGAGGTGACCCTGAAGGGAATAGAAGGGAAATCCTCCCGGTAGATAGAGCTTTGAACAGTCACCTGCTCATCCATTTTGTACAGAAAAAAGAAACATTCCAAGGTAAGGCTATATGTGGACTCAGACAAGTGGCAAATGGCTTAGGTGGTAAATGGCAGGTCAGGATCCAGAAAGAATAATACAGAAAGACTGAAAGGAAGGAGCTCTGGATGACAGTTATGGGGGTCACCCTGTGAGAGCTTTAGCTTTCACATGAACATATGGCATTGAGTGCACACTTGGAAGAGCCATTTGACCATTTGATGCCAGCCAGCTTCTGTCCTTAGCCATCCATTGCTATACAGAGGACTCACGAATGAGATAAGCATAGTAGCAGAGATGGAGGGTATGCACAAAGTGGAGGGCTTTGCCAAGTGACACAGCCAGGCCTGGAGGGAAATATGCCTGTGATCACACTCCACTGTGGAGTCAATCAGAGAGCTGGCCCTCACACAGCAAGCCTGTAATTTTGGTGCCTGGGAACACTTAGGCGGGACGATCACAAGCTCAAGGCTTGAGTGGGTTAAAGAGCACGTTTAAAGCCAACCTGGGCAACAGTGAGCCTCTGACTCAAAATAGTAAGTAAAAAGGGCTGGAGATAGCTTGGAGGCAGAGCACTGGGTACAATCCACAGTAACACACACACACACACACACACACACACACACACATGCACGCGCGCACACACACACACACACACACAATCATAAAACTGGAGAGTAATGGTTGTCAGAAGCTAGGAAGGGAGGATCAAGTAGGAGGAAGTGAATACAGCACAGGGGTGACTATAGCAATTTATTATTCATCTTATAAAGAACAGGAAAAGAGGAGCTCAAAGTTTCCTAGTTTTCTTTTATTTCTTTTTTTTTTAGACAGGGTTTCTCTGTAGTCCCAGCTGGCCTGGAACTCGCTATGTAGACCAGTCTGGCCTTGAACTCACAAAGATCCGCCTGCCTCTGCCTCCCAAGTGCTAGGATTAAAGGCGTGCATGACCACACCCTGCCCAAGATAGTCTTGAATTCAGAGATCTGCCTGCTTCTGCCTCCTAAATGCTGGGATTAAAAGTATGCATCACTGGGGCTGGAGAGATAGCCTAGCGGTTAAGAGCACCGACTGCTCTTGCAGAGGACCCGGGTTTGATCCCCAGCACCCCCATGGCGGCTAAGAACCGTCTGTAACTCCAATTCCAGGAGAACTCCAGTTCCCGGTGAATCCGAGACCCTCTTCTGACCTCCACGTGCATTGCACGACACGGGTGCACAAACCTACATGCAGACAGTACATTCATACACATACAAAAATAAATTTTAAAAAATTTAAAAAAAATCACCACGCCTCGCTGAAGCTTCCTTATTTTAAAAGATGATAAAAGCTTAAAGAGATAGAAATGCTAATTATTTTTTGAGAATTGCATTGTATATCTCCATGAATATGTATAATTATTATCTGCAAATTAAAAACAAAGTAGAAAAAAAAGAGTATAGGCATAGAACTTCTGGTCTGAAACCCAAGCTATGCTATTTATAAGCTATGTGGCCTTGGACAATTTACTTAAACTCTCTGGGCCTTGATTTCTTCATATGTAAAATTGTCATTGAGGGGCTGGAGAGGTGGCTCAGAGGCTAAGGGTACTGACTACTCTTTTGCAGAGGATCCAGGTTCAGTTCCCAGCAAACACCTGGCAGCTAACAACTATCCCTACCTCCAGTTTCAGGGGATCCAATATCTTTTGCTGACCTCAGGCACTGCATGACACAGGTGCACTTACATACATGCAGGCAATACACTTGTACACATAAAATAAAGAATATTTTTTGATGTAATTGTAGTAGTCTCCTCTTTGTGGGATTTTTAGTAGGAGTAAATAGATTGTGATATCTGGAACATGTTATGTGTTTGGCATTATTAGTTTTATGGGTGAGCAATTACAGAGCACCTTCATTGTCACTAAATTTGAACAGATCTACATGGCATGTCAATGTTGAATGATTGTTCAGCTGCTTTCAGGAACTATTCTCCAGGAAAGCTAATAATGCCTGTCTGTAATCAACCCCATGTGTGAACTCTCAAAGTCTTTCTGTGTGGCTGGCACTCCCCTGACCAGGAGGAGAGCAATCCATGACTAAAATCATCTCCACGATTTCATGGAGATGCTGCTGTCTTAAACCCTACAAGAGGACTGTGGCCGTAACTTTCCTCACCTAAGTTACAAAGCAGGGGTTCTAACTTCTTACTCCCTTAGAAAATAGAAAATAGTTTACATTTTGTTTTTGTTTGTTTTTTTTTTAACATAACAGAACATTTAATTACATCAGTTTCCCATAAATCCTTCTGTTTGGTTTTAAAGATTGGATTCTGTCACCTAGTTTTATAGGAAAATCAACAAGGTAAAGGGGAATGTCCATTATACCCTGGACTCTTGGCAGAACACTTTGCACAAAATTCTCTTAAACTTGTGGCCAAGCTAGTCTGGATAATTCTAGAGTTGAGGATCGATGGGCTTGAATTCTGACTCAAGTAATGCCTTTTCTTCCTGTCTCTGCCAGCAATTTCCACCTAGAGACCATTGACAAAGAAGTCCAAGTTTGGCTTCCTTTTCTTCTAACACCATCCTATATTACAACAAAACCTACTGTTGTTTAATGTGTTCTCCACCCCCAGCCATTTATTCTCCCATTGCCTTGTGATACAGTTTTGCAGAAACTGGTCACAGAGCCCTAGTACCGTAGCTCCCATTTGAATTCAGGCTGTGCAACTTGAAAATTACTAAGCAAACTGATTAGGTAAACAACAAGCTCTACATGTGGACCATCTACTCAAACAGCAAAGCTGGCTCTTAGGATCTGTTCCCTACTTTAAAAAGCAATGAAGTTTAAAAAGATAACTGAGGCAGGCAGATCTTTGTGAGTTCAAGGCCAGCCTGGTCTACAGAGTGAGTTCCAGGACAGCCGGGGCTACAGGGAGACCCTGTCTCGAAAAGACAAAAAAAAAAAAAAGACAATCAAGAAGTTTCTAAAGAAAATGACCAAAGATTTTTTTGTAATAATAGGAGAATAATATTATGAGAAACACCCACTCTTGATGATGAAATTCAACATATAAAAACTGAGTACACTTTTTGAACATAGGCCACTCACAGGAAGAATGGAATCATAGAGGGGGGGTAGATAAGAGCTTAACTGAGGTTGAAAGTTACCATTTCTGATGACTAGTTTCTTTTTGTCAAGTATTTCATAAACTCAGTAGGGTGTGGTAACTACCGAGGTGACCACTGTCCAAAGTCAAGATTTGTGTTCCTGACTTTGCCAGATCCCTTTGTCATCCCTTGAGTAAGCCAACTCAACTATTATGCCTGCTTTCTGCATTTATAATCAAGTGAGTGCCACCGCAATAAGATGTCACCTGGGGAGTGATCAACAGAAGGATAAAGCACTCAATTTTTTAACAAAAATGTTAAAATCTTTTTCTCTATTTGGCTGGTTTATGCTGTTATTGCTGAGCTGAGTTTTTATCTGCACACAGCAATGAGGCATCACAGAGTGGAGCCTTTTTGGTTTTAACTAATAAAGTAGCAAGGCACCCAACCCTATTCTCTTAAAATGAATCTTTGTCAAGACTGATGCAGTGACAAGCTCTATGCCAACAGGAACACACAAATACAGAGATGGGAAGAGTCCAAAAAATATCATTCTGGATGGACTGAGAAACAGTCTCTTAATTGAAAAGCTTTTACATGTAAGAGAACAGAAAAAGTTAAAAGGAGTCACCAGGTGGCATTTTTTACTCACCAGGATTAGAAATCATTATTCAAATACATGAAAGGCATATCAAGAGTATTCTTCACATTTCTTGTATCAGAGAAATAAAAGAATCATGCTACCTTGCACATAAGAACAACTGATTAATCCATCTACAGAACCAAAGAAGACACTATTGTCTAGAAAAATGAACAAATTAATATATGACACCAATTCATCCACTTATGGCAAATCTCCTGCTATTAATAATATAGTTTACTTTAAAAAATATTTATTTTTGACATGGATTAAAACCTCTTTGAATTCACTGAGTTTTTTTCCCTACTATGTGAGATTTTCTGCCTTAAAAAAACACTAACGTTTTAGGTTACTTCCTTCAAGCTAGCTTTCTTTTTGAAAATTATGTAATGAAGAGCCACTTTATGTATTTTGTACTGTGTATTTTGTGTTCAAAACTTAAAATTACAAATATTTGGTTATCATGGTAAAAATCTCTCAAAATTATTTCAGCTCAAAGTATAACTATATCATTACTACTGAATTAACACCATAGCCTCTCTAAATCTTTCTGATTCAACAAAAAGCACACTACCCATGAGTGCTAATCCTAACGGACAAATAGAATACTAACTTGACACATCCATCTGGGTGTTGAGGATCGAACCCAGAGCTTTGTGCATGCTAGATTAAACCCAATACTTTCGCCTCAAGCCATAAACTTGGCTTTGGAAGAGGCTCCCCAAACCATCTAATATGACCTCCCTCTCCCCACTAAAATGTGGTTTTATAAACACAATTCAAAATCTCTCAGATGTCAGCCGTGTTAGGCTTCTCAGAAATAAACGTAAAGTTTGCATTCAAAGTTTACCTTCGTAAGATCCCCAGTGACTCTCCCACTGCATTCTTCACTCCTTCCTTCCCAGGTTTCAGAAATTTTTCTTTAAAGGTATCAAATGCTTTAAACGGCATTTTGAATAGGGGACACCTCAAAGCCGTTATCCTGCGGTCTCAGAAGCTGTCATCCTCTCGCGTCTCCAATGTGAGGGCCCTGTGCTTGCCCTTGACGAACACTCGGAAGTCAGTTCTCATACAGCAAACTACTCGAAATCAAAAAGGAGTGACCGCAGGCTGGGTGTTTCAAAGAAGACACTCGCTGTCCAGCATGAACAAGGCTGAGCTCAGGGTTGCTGGCTAGGAGTCCTCGCAAAAGCTGTGCTCAGCAGCAGCCTCTGGCCGCTGTCTCCGGCTTCTACTCTCAGACTGAGCACAGCCTGTCTCCCTCCCTGGCTGCTGCTGAGAAGCTAACGGGGAGGGGGCGGGGGGGGGGCGGGGGGACGGGACACCACCAGCAGCATCTGTGGCCAGCGCCAGCCCCTCCTTCCTCCTTCAGCTTGTGGGTGGCTGACTGATCCTTCCCAGATGATGCTATAGTAACCAGCACGCACCTGCCCCTCTGTCGCCTGGGCTTATTAATGGGCTCTCAGCCAGAGCAGGCGCCCAGAGCGAAGTTTATGAAACATTTACAAGTCCTCTGCTTTTCTGAGGCCCACAGACAGGCTCCCGGCCACTCAGCTGTAAGACGGTTTTAAAGCTGGATGCAAGTTCAGATGCAGTCCGAGGAACAGCTACACTTTCTGGAAGAAAGTAGACGCCAGGCCACACATCCAGGAGGGCACGAGTTGAGTTTGCGACTTCTCTCCACAAAGCAGGCTCTCTCAAGGTGTGGTGCACGGATGCCATTAGGACTAATTGAAGACATCTGAGCTGGTCCTGTGCTCGCTGGCTCCTCATTGCACAAAGCATCAATAAAAAAAAATGTTGTGAAAAAAAAAAAAAAAAACAATATCACAGCACCCAAGTGTCCCGTAACCCTTTTAGGAGACCCCAACTCTTGTTTCCTCTCCCTCCACTCTCTACAGCAGCGTACACAAACTCAGAAAGCTCTTGGGTGCTTCCCTCCTTTCCTCAAACCATATCCCTTGCCTAGGTAGCTCATGTTGTCCCTTCATCGGTGCAGCTTCTGGAAATTCCTGTCTCTTGGGGACATAACTCCAGAGCCTCATAGACTAGGAGAGCCGACCCTCCTTTGCGCCAGTCCTCTGCCCCAGTAGGACGTGGCTGGTAATGGATGGGACATAGACACCTATTGGACTGAGGTGAAAATAGCCAGTTGCTTCCATGTTAACAAGCTATGCGAAGGTGCCTCTATCAATGAGGCAGGCAGGAGGAAACAGCCTCGTCTGGGAGCTTCTGAAGCTCCAAGCCCAAGGCTGCAGTGAGGAGATGTAGGCATCCTATGCTGTAGACATACATAGGCACGCAGGTTCCCAGGAGCCATTTCCACAGGTCCAGTCACTGCCCACTGCACACTGTAGTTCAAACCCTTCTCCGGACTTGAACGGTTAAGTAAATTAGCACCAGTAGGCTGAATACCACTGTCTATTGAACTCTTTCTATCGTCTAAGCTGTGATAAGCCCTCTGTCATCACAATTGTCCTGGTGGTGTTTTATGCTTAGTACTTTATTTTTCCCAAATTTACCATCAGGAAACTAAGGCGAAGAGAGATGCAACTAGTAATCAGCACAATCGGCTTTCAGGCCAGGTGCCTTGCTTCTCTTCCTTCTGTCATTGCAAGTGGACAATTCACTTCTTTGTAAATTTACAAAGTAGTACAATAATCACCATGAAGCCATTTTAACATACCCCAATCATCTTCACAGTTTGTCCCCATGTATCACCTACTTCCTGTTCTTCGAGGCACTCATCTACTGTTTCTACAGATTTATTGTTTCTAGGCTATTTCCTATGAGTAGAATTATATGATATACAGTCTCGTAAAGGTGGCTTCTTTCATTAAGATGCTATTAGAGTCATACATGTATCACTTCCTTTTTCCTGATGAATAATATTCCATTGTATGGATACACTTTAAATGTCAATAATATGTCATGGATGAAGCCGGGCATGGTGGTGCACGCCTTTAGTCCTAGCACTCGGGAGGCAGAGGCAGAAGGATCTTTGTGAGTTCAAGGCCAGCCTGGTCTACAGAGTGAGTTCCAGGACAGCAGGGGCTGCAGGGAGACCCTGTCTCAAAAAGACAAAAAAAATATATATATATATATATGTATATATATGTATATATATACATATATATACATATATACATATATATATATAAAATGGATGAACCACCCACACATTTTCCATCTATTGGTTGATTGATGGGAATTTAGTTATTCTTACTTTGGTTATTATGAGTTCAACTGATATGATCGTTGTATGCAAGTCTTCTCACTTATTTTTTAAAATTTTTTTTTAATTTTTATTTATTTCTGTATGTGTATGAATGTACTTCTGCATGCAAGTCTGTGCACCCGTGTCGTGCAATGCCACGGAGGTCAGAAGAGGGTTTCGGATTCCCCTGGAACTGGAGTTCTCCTGGAATTGGAGTTTCAGACGGTTCTCGGCCGCCATGTGGGTGCTGGGGATCGAACCCGGGTCCTCTGCAAGAGCTGTCGGCGCTCTTAACCGCTAGGCCATCTCTCCAGCCCATGTGGAACACTTTTTTATTAATTTTATTTCTGTATGTGTATGAATGTACTTCTGCATGCAAGTCTGTGCACCCGTGTCGTGCAATGCCACGGAGGTCAGAAGAGGGTTTCGGATTCCCCTGGAACTGGAGTTCTCCTGGAATTGGAGTTTCAGACAGTTCTCGGCCACCATGTGGGTGCTGGGGATCAAACCCGGGTCCTCTGTAAGAGCAGTCGGTGCTCTTAACCGCTAGGCCATCTCTCCAGCCCAAGTCTTCTCACTTTTATTCCTCTTGGGCAACAAACTACCTAAACTTGCTAGATGTTATGTAAATGTTTAACTTTTTAAGGAACTGCCAAATTATTTTCAAAATGGCTGCTCTATTTGACATTCGCTCCAACTAATGTTTCTCATCTATGTACATCCTTACCAACATTTCCTCTCTCTTTTTTTTTCAGTAAAACCATTCTAATGGGTAGAACAGCATCCCTTGCATTTCCTTGATGACCACCTTTCCATGTTTATTTTGTACGTGAATGTATTGGTTGCATGTGTGTAAGTGCACCCATGTCATGTTACGCCTGTGGAGTCAGAAGAGGGTGTTAGATTTCCCCAGAACAGGAGTTATGGATAGTTGTTAGCCACCATGTGGGTGTTGGGAATGGAACCTGGATCCTCTCAACTGCTAAGCCATATCTCCAGCCCCGTATCTTTTTATCATATTTATTATTGTTTATTTATTTTATGTATATTTTATTATTGTTTATTTATTTATGTATTTATTTATGTGTATGAGTGTTTTGCTTGCACCAATGTGTACCTGTGTCATGCAGTGCCCATGGAGCCCAGAAGAGGGTATCTCTGGGAACTGGAGTTGTGGAACATTGTTAGCTGCCAAGTGGGTGCTGGGAAACCAAACCTGGATCTTCTGCAAGACCAGCCAGTGCTCTTAACTCCTGAGCCATCTATCCAGACCTGTGGGAAAGCTGTTAGATGGGTTGGATTCTAAGCCAATGGTACCTCCCTGGCCACACCCATGTGGTAGGGTGTAGTGAGTCATGATGGATATTTAAGCAGATATGTTGGAATAAAATCTCTCTCTGCATTTGAACCTCAACCTGCCTACACGTGGCATGCTTTCCTGCGTGGGCTTTCCACATGGGTCGTCCTAGGATTAAGTGGGCCCCACCACACATCTCTACGGCGACACCACAATTGGTGTCTGAATGTGGGGCAGAAGGAAACCTTGACAACTTAGGTATGCATACCCCTAAATCTTGCCTTTTTCTTCTCTCTCTCCTGATATCTATCTGTTGTGGTGGAGCCGTCTTTCCTGCTGGTCTCGGTGGATGGGACTGTGGTCTGAGGGCATGTGGGTTTGTACAAGTGGAGAGCCTGCCTCTGATTTGGTTCAGAGGGAGCACCCAGTGCCTTCCAGGCATGTGTCTCCTGGCATGGTCACTCCTGCAGCCTATAAAAGCCAATGACCTCAAGGCTGAATTTAATATTAAGTCTTAGCAGTTATGTTTGGCTGAAAAACTTTCTGGTTTTAAATTCCATCTCCCCCAAAGAAAGACTCCTGCTGCAGGCTCCTCAAGTTCGGTTCCAATCTTGTTCATATGTAAATTTTCTCCTGGTAGCTCTCCTAGACCTGAGCACACTTCTTTCTGTTGCAAATTAAGGCCTTTCACCAGAACCGTCCTCCTCCAAGAGCTTCTTCCAGATAATTTCAAGCCTTGGCCACTTTTCTCTTAAATTTTGAATACAAAATCTGTTTTTGGATAAAAGTGTGTTGCTCTCTTGTCTTCTTACGGGTTTTCTCTAAATCTAACTCTTCTTACCTAAAACCTGCCAGCTATTTGTAGATCCAAGGTTGGGATTCAACTAACAGTAATTCAAATCCATTTCAGCATGTTTAACTTAAAGTGTAATATTTTTACTTAACCCCCGGGCACCCTAGTATGGTTGATTTAATTTTATCTCGCTCCTTTTAAATGTGTTTCACCTTAAAAATCTCTTCTCACAGAATTCTTGATCACACATGGTCTGAGCTCTGGCCTGGCACCATAAGCCTGCCTGCTGTGCATGCATACCAGCTTGCAGATTCAGCACATGGTATCTAAATCATGCCCACTAAATTTTCATTTTAGGTAACATCCTTTTGACTTCAGCATTTTGGAAACAAGATAGACGGATTTCTAGGAGAATTTACAGGCCTTGAAATTCTAACAAAACAAACTTGCTCTGATAAATTGTCTTTTTTAAGGACCATTGGTAAAAGTCTCTTTAACAACGTAAATTGAAATTTTGGTTCAATTTAAATGAGAAATTTTTTGAATAAAACTGTTTTATGTTTCTTTAAGCCCATCTTCAAGCTGCATGTATGTGTGAGTGAATGTGAGTTCCCGCTTTTAATTCATTATATTCCTACAGGCTTAAATCTATTTAGCTAACTATAAACAAAAATAGTACCAATAACCCAGTTATAAATATTTCTTTGGAGAGGGATGCATATTAAAAGAACAACAACAGAAAGATTGCATCAGAAAACTGACTAAAATGGTGACTCGGGAAGGGTGGGAGGGGTGGGAGAGGGACACAGGTATATATTC